>VDFB02023928.1:560474-619204 GCA_007258455.2 Sequoia sempervirens
TTCCACCTTGACCTCCTCGTCCTTTTTGCTTACCATCAAATCTTTTGTTCAGCTTCTCTTCCACCTTCAGAGCAAACTAATACACATCCTCAATGGTGGTCATTCTGATTAGGCTTAACTCCTTTTGAATGCTCGGTCATAACCCATTAAGATATCTGCCATCTTCTCCTCTTATTAGCCTCTCGTGGTGGCCTATCTCCGATGATTATCTTGTGAAAATCTTTTAGTATATTCTTTCACAGATCTGCTTCCTTGCTTCAACACTTGCAATTTCTTTAATAGATCTAACTCATAGTCCACTGGTATGAACTGATTCTTCAGTTTCTCTACCATGCGATCCCATCTGGTGATATTTCCTTTTCCTCTTCGATTTCTTTCCAACTGGACCTCTTTCCACCAAATACTGGCATGGCCCTTCAACTTCATTTTCGCAAACTTAACCTGATCTGGGTCCTCTATTTCCTTATACTCAAAATATTCTTCTAGCTCGTTGATCCAGTCGATCAACTCTTCTGGGTTCAGACTTCCAGAATAACTAGGGACTTCTGCTCTGGGTCTTTTCCTAATCTTTGAAATGGCCCTTATTAGCCGCATTTGGTCTTGATCAATTGCTTCTTCTTCCTCTCCTTCAACTCACTTCCTCCCTCAGTTTAACCTCTTCTCAACGCTCTTGTAACGCATCAATTTGTCTTTGAGGGTCACAATGCATCTCTTCCACCACCATTTCTGCCGCCTCGACCACCTCTAGCACCACCATGCCTACCAGGCATCACTCTTGGAGGCATCTTTCTTGACCTCAATCCACAACCATGGTCCTGGTGTGAACTGCCTCACGATCGGGCGATTTGTCCACATGCTCAAGAAAACCCGCCTGATACCACTTGATGAGGGTGCAACCCGAGACTTTAGAAAATAACCCAAAAATAAGAGAATAATTTTATCATTCAAAAAATGGAGCTTCTTACATGTAGAGGATCTCAAATCTCCAAGTTCTACAACACATGCAAGTTACAGAAAGCTACAGAATCACCCTTTCGCAATATGCGAGCTTGTCCCCAAAAAGTTACCCAAAAATTAGAAACCCACCCATAAGTAGAGCTCCTCTTTAGTTTTGGAGCCAAAACAACATTCAAATTTGAGTTTAGGCAGTTTGGCGCTGAAAAATTACAAATTAAAGTTCAAATTTCAAAAGAACATTTGCAATTGTATCTTCTAGAAAGTGCGCCAACTTCCCGGGGCCATAACTTTTGATCTGGGACTCTGATTCGCGAACCATTTAAATCATTGGAAAGGTATTGAAGTCAATAACATGCTCAAAATCTGCTACACCACTTTTGGCAAGTTTTGGGGCTGATCTGGGAATTCTAAGTGCCTCAAATCTAACTCGAAAGATTTTTCAGGTGTAAATCTGGGAAACTAAAATTGCAATATCTTTCAACCTAGGAATAGAAAATAAAAACCGTAAATTGGGAATTTCATTATGATGAAAAGGGTATCCAAAAATGTAAAAACATCTAAAAATTGAGAAACTTGAAATTTAACTATTTTTGGGTGATGCAAGGTTGCCCTTACACCACTAGATGCTCCTGCATCAATTATATATCTTCATGTTTTGAGCATCAAAGGTGTGGTAAGTTTATGACATTTGCATTTTATATATTTATTATACTCTAGGGTTTAATTACCAAAGTGAGGTTTGACAAATCCAAACCCCTATTCTTTAATCCTCAACCATTTATTCCCTTTTGCATGTGTGTTTGTAGACTTTTGTATGCATATTTATCAAGAAATTAGATGTTGAAAGGTGGTCAACAAGGCTACAAAGTCAATCAAGTCAACACAACCCTAGTTCAAGCTTGGAGAGGCTTTCTACCCCGTTTTCTGTAGAATCAAGTGCAGACACCTATCAGAAAAGAAAGTGTAGGCCGGAGACTTCCATATTTTGTCCTAAATTTCCTGAGATTTGAAAGAGGAATAAGTTGCCACTAGTGGTGAATTATTCTCACTTTTGGGCCTGAAAACTTATTTTGACATTTATGGATACCCATTTAGCAGATTATCATTTCAACAAAGTTTCCTGAAACTGGGACAAAGTCGGCCACCTAGCGTAAATGTCCCAGCCAGCAATTTTAGTCAATTTTTTAGGATTCTAGAATCTCCCAACATCAAGCTTCAGATTCTAGGTGCACCTATTTCATTTTTTTCTATTATTTCATCATTTAGTTGCATTTCTAGGAATTTTTGCATATCACTTTGTGTTTTCCATCACATTACATTTTCTAAGTTTTGCATCATTAGATCATTTCAATTTTAGATCAAAGAATTAGGAAATCATAATTAGGAATAAAACACTTCATCTACATAAACTTTGAGTGTAAACCCTTTCATTTTGGACTAGTTTCAATCTCCTTTCTTCTTTTAGGTGAAAAACCCTAAGAGGAGCAAAGCATTGTGAGGGAAAACCAAAATCATCATTTATATTTTTGTGAATCTTTGAAAATTTTCCTTTATTATTTGAAAAGTGCATCCTAGGTTTCATTTGCATTACATACTGCATTGAATAAATTGCATCCTAGGGTTTTCATATTGCATTAGTGAAAAGCTCACGTAGATTGCATTATTGTATTATTTTTGCATTACAAAACACAAAAATTATGCATTTACATACTATAGTTCGATTTGTGCATCTGAAAGACATAGCATTGCATTTAAAAATTTTGAAAAAACACAAAAAAATCATCAGTGGGACTAAATCGCCACCCTAGGCAACTTAGTCCTTTTGCATATTTTACACTACATTTTCTGGTATTTTCTAGGTATTTTTTGTTACTGTACTTTATTAGAATTTTCATATTTTTTTATTCTTGAATTTAATTTTATTGCATCATAGCCTTTTCCTTTGATTATTTTTGGAATTCCTTGAAATCCTTAGTAGACATGTCCAATTTTGCCTTTAGTTGTGATCCTAATGATCTTGAGCTTTCTCATGCTCCTCCAACTCCTCATGATTGTCCTCCTCATAATGTAGACATCATTGGAGAAGATGACAATAGCATGAACAAGTTCTTAAATGAATGTCTTGATAACCTTGAAGCTAATGCAGCCTTTTACCCATCCATGAGGTCACAAAACCTCCCTACTATTGCACCTCCTGATACATTTGGCTACCTTCACCCTAAAACTAATGAAGGACCTAATTCCCCTCCATCCAGTGGACCTAGTTCCTCTACACAACCACACCCTCACCCATTTTATGATAACAAAGTTACAAACACTCCCATCAACCTAGAAGAAAGCTATGGCAAGGGCTTTACTATTTTAAGTAAATAAGGTTGTGATACAACAACAGAACATAACATTCACCAACTTTTTAAACAAAAACCACAAGAAGAAAACACAACAGGATTAGGATATCAAGATCCTCCTCATACTGATAAGCCTACTTTTGCATATAGGAGACTTCAAGATGATGGTACAATGATCTTTGATTCTCCTTCCACGTGAAAAACCTTTGCATGATTCTAATGACAAGGATTTTAGGATCCCCACAAGTCCTTTCCCTCCTTCCCTTCATGAAAAAGGAGAATCGAGGAAATGAAAATGACCTTACAAATTAAAAAATCTCAAGTTTCATACTCATCCTCCACCTGAATGTGAAATGATACTTCAACTAATATCAAATAAGTGCCTCATACTCTTACCACCTATGAATAGGTTGTTCATCCATCCTACAGACTCTATACCATTTTACAACTATCATTGTGTTCTTGGACATTGAATTGAAGAATGTCGTACATTGAATGACATATTGAACAAGTGTCACTTCATTGATACTGGTTGCTTCCCCATCATCCCTTAAAACAAAATTATTTTATCATTCCATAGTTGTATAATTTTTCATTCTCACTATTGCATCAAATGTCCCATCACCCACCTCGGCTCACTCTTGCCTCACACTTTGCAGTGGGGGCAAGAAGTTGTTAGCCTTATCCTAGTAATGCATTGGTTCTTGTCTCTTAACTATGTTATTCACCTTTTGTTTACCCTACTTAAGGTTGAGAAGTCAATAACTCAGTTAATGGTTGACTCACCATTTCATTATTACCCCCTTTTTCACATTTTACTTTGTGCATATTGTTTTCCCTCGTAACATGTGTTTGATGTTCTCGCTCTTTATGCACTTCTTCTATTTGTACCTTTATTCTTCTATATGTCATGCATTGCCTTTTTCCATTTTGTTTTGTGTTTTCCTTTAGGGGATGATGCAAATATTAAGATTCCCTATGTCTCTTCCATGTTGACCCAAAAGGTCCCTGCTTCTTTTCATTTTTTATCTTTTTTTGTATTTTTCCTTTTGGGGATGATGCAAGGAATTGAGACCGAAATCTCTCCTTTATGTTGACCCAAAAGCCTTTCCTTTTCTTTTGCCTTTTCATTTTATTTTTTCTTGTTTTTTCCTTTTGGGGATGATGCAAAGTGTTGAGACTACAATGTCTCTTCCATGTTGACCCAAAATGGACTTCTTTTTCACTCTCTTCGTGTCATTCTTCTAGTTCTATGTGCTCTGGGGAATGATGACAATTCTAAGCTCTTTCATAAAAACATTGTAGCAACAAACATACTGACCCCAAATCCATAGATCCCTTATGTTTTTGGTGTGTTCCTTTCTAGGGGGAAACTCCCTTTTCTTTTGCTTTCTTTCTCATTTACATGACATAGCCTAACTTGGAAAAATATGACTTCACATAGGGGCTTTCCAAGCTAGCTCTCATGTCTTGTTTTCTCTTTTACACTTTCTTTTCCCTTTCCACTTTAAAGTAATTTCTCATTGAATGATGTGTATCAATTCCTTTAAAGTGGGGGGCATACATTTGCATTTTTGGTTCTTAGTGTATCATTGTCACTTCATACAATGCATTTGTCACTTTGTGGATGACATTGGGTGTGATGACCTTCATAAGCATAATCATATTACATTCCTCTTGGTGGCCTGATGCAATGCACTGCATCCCCTAAGTTGTGAATATACTATTCTTTGATTGGTCCTCTCTTGGAGACGTTAGACATAATGTTCCCTAAGTGATAGACCTTGCATGAACTTAACAAGACTCCTTCGAACATATTTTACATTTTTACATTTTTGCATTTTACACTTTCCATTTTTACCACCTTTCATAACACAACTTGCATGCCTATGGTACCATTTCATTTGTTCATGATTTCTAAACATTCAAAGCTTTGCTTGTCTCATGAAGCACGAACTGACATCTTCCTTTGTGGCACCTTGTTAAAGTTATCAAGAGGTATAACTTTGATATGGTTGAGTGCGAAGCCCACTCAGTGGCATGACTTTCCCCATAGCCACCTATGTGTTTGTGAGTGCATACCAACTAGCGTATGTATCTCCCCTTTTTGGGCTTTCTCACCCTATGGACAAGTAGAAGTTTCATGGCCCTAGAATGAGTATACTTGGGACTTCTCACCCAATGGATAGTCATAAGTTCCATCACCCCAAAGTGAGTTCACATTTCTTATTTCAAACAACTAACCTAGATCTAATCCACAACAAGCTAGACAGACGATCGAAGCTTTCATTCATTTTTCTTCATCACGTGTGTTCCTTTTTTCTTATGTTTGGTTTGCCATGAGATCTTATTCATGGGGGCTTGATCATCCCTCTTGATTATTGTTGTTTCATCTTACCAACATGAGTGCATTAGGATCCCTTTATATGCATATTGGGCTACTTTAGCAAGAGTTTGAAGCAAATGCATTCTCTCACTAAATTGGGTGATTAATGTGTCACCAAAAAATGTATATTTGACATTTTTACACTCACTTGAGTCTTTCTAATGGACTTTGGCTTGATTTTGCTTGGGTTTAATGTTGTAATGTGGCTTAAACATTCACATTAGATCCTAAAGATTCAAATTATGATGTCTTGTGAAGGTGTTGTGAAGTGTTGTAAGAAAGTTCTAGACTTTTCTAAACTCTATTCATTACAATTCACCTAAAAATCACCTTTTCGTCACTTATTAAGTCCTATTTTGAAGTCTTGTAAAGTCTTGTAACAAGATTTCACAAATTTTCTAGGTTTAATTTCACTATTTACACCTTTCTTATGCTTTGTTTGACCCCTTAATGTACTTCCTAGCCGTTTTCAAGTGTTTTTTTGAGAACATTCCCATTGGAAAACTTTTAATTCCCCAAAATTCCTGACATGGAACTTAATTTGCTTAAGTGGCACTAAGTCGCCAATAGGGGCAACTTAGTCCTTTTTTGCACGAAACTCAAAATAATTTTAATATTCTAGCAGGAATTTTTCCTCTAACCCTTGAGGTTGGCTTGTGATGTGTTACTTTTGGGAAATTTTAATAAAATCATGTATAAATAAGTGTTTTCTCCTCATTTACAATCTCCTACAATCTACTCATACACTCTCTCAATTCACAAGCATTCATCAAGTTATTCAAGTAATCAAGCATTATCAAGTCAATATATTGGAGCACTTCATTGCATATCTTCATATTTTGAGCATCAAAGGTGTGGTAAGTTTATGACATTTTCATGTTATCTATTTATCATACTCTAGAGTTTTATTACCAAAGTGGGGTTTAACCAAGGCAAACCCCTATTATCTAACCCTCAACCATTTTTTCCCTTTTTAATGGGTGTTTGAAAAAAATTGTAGGTATATTTATCAAGAAATTAGGTGTTTAAAGGTGGTAAACAAGTCTACAAAGTCAATCAAGTCAACACAACCCTATTTCAAGCTTGGAGAGGCTTTCTACCTCGTTTTCTACAAAATCAAGTGTGGACACCTGTCAGAAAAGAAAGTGTAGACTTGAGACTTCCAAACTTTGTCTTGAATTTCTCAAGATTTGTAGAGTCCTACTTTTGGGCCTAAAAACTAATTTTGACATTTGTGGATACCCATTTAGTAGATTCCCATTCCAGCAAAGTTTCTTGAAATTGGGACTAAGTCGCCCCACCTGGTGTAAGTGTCCTAGTCAGAAATTTCAATCAATTTTTTAGGATTCTAGAATCTCCCAACATCAAGCTTCAGATTCCAAGTGCACCTCTTTCATTCTATTATGTTATTTCATCATTTAGTTGCATTTTTAGGCATTTCTACATATCACATTGTGTTTTCAAACACATTATATTTTCTAAGTTTTGCATCATTAGATCATTTCAATTTCATATCAGAGAATTAGGACATCTTAGTTAGGCATAATACATTCTTTACATAAAATTTGAGTGTAAACCCTTGCATTTTGGGAACCCTTTCAATCTTCTTTTTCCTTTTAATTGAAAAACCCTAGGAGGAGAAAAGCATTGTGAGGGCAAACCAAAATAATCATTTATAGTGTATAACTGTGGAGACTAGAACTATGGTACATGTTGTGTTGAGCCTCTGTGTGTTGTGTGTTAGCCCCCTTTTTCACCCTGACAAAGAAGAAGAAGAAGAATCGGATAATGAGCCGCTTTAACTACTTAATAATGGTTGGAGGCTTAGCTTTATTATTTTTTGCACATTGCCTACTTTTTTCTTCTTTTGCTTTTTGATCTTTTGGGTATGTTAGAGAGAGCTTCAAGCTTAAATCTGAGCTTTGGGCTCATATTACATTGGAAATTTTTGATGAATAAAATATAATACGATACTTTTCTACTTCCTAGTGTTTCTCATGGCTTATTCTCAAAATTAAAATGTATTTACAAAAAAATTACATATGGTACATAACTACGAATATTTTTTAAAATAAAACTAAGTATTTTAACAGAACAATTTTAGGTAAATATTGTTTACTGGTATGTCTAGAACATTACCTTCCATATCTTCAAGCTCATACGCATTCTTTTCCTTGCACTCGCTTATACAGATTGGCCCTTTCCATAGTGCTTCAAATTTTGTATGTTGTCTTGGTTTTGCAATGTGCTCGTAATACTTTAGTACTAGGCTCCCTTCCCTAAAATGTGGGTTGGGGGTTTTTTTATTGAACCATTATTTTATCATTTGTTGGAAACTAATCATGGCTCCATAAGCCTTTTCTCTATCTTCCTCAAGTTTGAGGAGTTCTCCCAATCATACTTCCATTTTGCCACTTTCTTCAATTTCCAAGGCTTTTATTAGTTACAATGTAGGGGTTTCTATGGAAACAAGTAAAACTACCTCCTTTGCATATACTAGTTCATAAGGAGAAGCTTTTAGGATCTTCTTGGACATAATTCATTCTACCCATAGAGTGGCTTGTAGGTGCTTGTTCCAATCCCTTTGTCACTCTAACCTAATGCGCTTGATTAACCTAATTAGGTTTTTGTTGGTCGACTTTGCTAACCCATTCCCTTGTGGGTAGTAATTTGATGAAGTTTTAAGGTACACCCCATGTTCGATAGAAAAATTTGACATCCCCAAACCTATGAAGGCCCAAGAATTGTTAGAGATTATGGTTTTTGGTGAACCGAATCTAGTTACCAGCTCTTCAAGGAAATTGATGATCTTGCCCTTTATAGCATTTTTTAGAGTAACGGCTTCCATCCACTTGGTGAAATAGTCAGTTTCCCTAAGGATCCACTTATGGCCTACACTAGAAATAGGATTTATCATTCTAAAAAAATCCAAGTCCCATTGAGAAAAGGGTTCCTTGATTATAATAAGGCTCAAAGACAAGGAAAAATTCTTTCTTTTTCCAACAAATAATAGTCACTGGGTACACCTTTACACTAAATGGTGTGATTTGGAAAACATGGAGGGCCAATAATATCCTACTAGCATTATTTTTAAAGCAGTAGTCTTGGTGAAGAAATTTCCACCTTCAGGACTGCTATGAAATTCATTCAGAACTCCTTTTGCCTATGGCTTTTCCAAGCATCAGAGCAAGACACCATCATAGTTCCTTTTAAATAAGATACCTTCAATTAATGCATACCTAGTGCCTTGTTGTTGGTAGTATCATCTTTTGTGGGATGATGGTTGGTCGAGTACTACCCCTTTTGCATATATTGTGTTTGATCTGCCACCTAGGACTCGTCGGACTCAAACTGGTTTGTGTATACTTGATCAGTCTCCTTCTCAGCTGCTGAATTTGATTCTTGTGTAATTTATTCACATAGACCTCTTCCCTAAACCAACTTGGTTGGCATAATATCTACATCAAACTCTAGGATCTTGGTGATCCAGTTTTCCCTTTTATTAATTATCTCATCTTTGGTGATATATTCTCGCACACTAGGATGAGTAACAAGAATGGTGATTCTATTGGCTGACACCATGTGTCAGAACTTCTTCAGACTTGTATCAACGTAAAAATCCTACTTTTCAACAAATTTATACCTAGCTTCATATCCTTTAATATTTCTTGAGTGAAATGCAATAGGATGCTCTTCATTATTTCCCTCATCCTTTTGGGTGAGCATTAAAGCTATGCTATGTTGGACGTTGTATATATAGAGTAGAAAATCTTTGGAAAAGTTTGAGTTAGCCAACACTAGAGTGGTAGAGATAACTATCTTTATTTTTTCAAAAGGTTTTTTTTCCTTTTGGAGTCCATTTGAATATTAGGTTCTTTATGAGCATCAATTTGATCGATCTCACAAAGCCTGCAAAGTCTAAAATGAACCTATTGAAAAAGTTGATCTTTCTTAGAAAAGACTATAACCCTTTCTAATTTACTGGTAGGGGTAACTCCATTATAGATCTCACCCTTTAGAGGTATATTTCTATTCCCTCCTTTGATATTACAAAACCAAGTAACTTGTTTTGGGGCACTCCAAAAACATTTTTTTTGGGATTTAAAGAAATCCTGAACTATTGACATTTCCAGAAAACCTACTCCAGATGATCAAAATGATCATTTTTTGAGATTGTTAGGTCATCCAAATATATTAAGATAATCAATTTTATTAATCCTCTAAAACTAATATCCATTGCTTGTTGTCAAGTCACACCAGCATTTGAAATTCTAAATGGCATTTTTGAGTATGCAAACATTCCCTATTTAATGGTAAATGTTGTTTTGTGTTGGTCACTTTCCTTTACATACACCTTGTTATAACCTAAGAAACCATCAAGCAATGAAAACATCTCTATTTCATCCACAATCTATAGAATCTACTCCATTGATGACAAAGGGTACTAGTCTTTCAACGAAGCTTTATTCAAATCTTAGAAATCAATCAAAGCCAAATATCACCATTCATTTTCTGAACTGGTACCAGATTTGATACTTGGGTGGAATGCTTGATCAAATATATGATCTTTGATTCAATCAATTTGGTGAGCTCCTACACCATCAATGCTTCAACCTTCAAATCGATTGGCCTTTGTTTTTGTTGGACAAACTTTGATCCTTCTTCCAAGTCAATGGTATGTTGAATTATGCCTGAATTTTATCCTCTAAGATCATCATAGTTCTAGGCTATAACCCCATCATCTTTGGAACATAGCTCTTTTAGTATTTCCCTTTCCTTTTATGTGACATCCCTTCCAACTTTTACTTTCTCCCACTTCTAACATCAAGCTCTTCATAATCCCTCATGTTCGTCATGAACCTCTATTTTCCATTCCTTGCATCCTCATAATAAATAAGATTTTCAAGGGAGATTAACCCCCGAAAGGAGCTTATTTCCTTTTAATTGGATAACCTGCTCTTTGGAATATTCTGCTTTTGGTTGTGAACAGTTGAAATTTCTTCCTAATTTTTGTAGAAAGGAAGCAATTTGAACATCATCTTCAAATACCTACCAATTTTTATCATTGTTGGGAATTGCTAGTTAGACAATGATCTACACTGCATTTTGCTTTGTTGTTGAATCATAAACTAGTTTAAATTGTGAACCGATTGAAGCCATATGATCAATGGCACTATTTTGAGATTGAGAATGAATTGTAGATTGAAAGCTTCAAAACTCTCAATCAGGTCCCATATTTGATATCTCTCTTATTGTGAGAAGGAGGTATTTGTTGCTTCAAAGCATAGGACTAATTGTCCACTATATGTTCTAGATGTAAAGATTTAGACATAATCTTCATCTTCACCCCATGCTTGGTCCTTAATATTAGGTGGGACCAATCAAGTGGCAAATATTTTCCAAGCTTAGTAGCGAAATCTCTTGAAAGGCATATTTTGAAGACTGGGGGAATGTTTATCACTCCAACTTGTGTGATCGTTTGGCTTGGACATGAGAAGAGGGTTAGAGATAGATCTTTTATTTGACTGACGGTTATGACCTTCTTCCCATCCAATTGCATGATTCCCTTCTCAAGGGGCTCATATTTAAGTTATAGGGCATCAGCCACTTACTTTCGCATGATCATTTTGCTAGCTCCCAAATCAATCATATTATTATGCAAAAGCTTATCTCCCACCATAAGTGTTAAAAAGAAGGGTGTGGAATTTTCTTTTCTTACCTCCTTCTCTTTTGCATTATTTGTGTCATTCACATAAGCTACAACTTTCAAAGCTTGAGGTTTCAACACAAATTCTTTGTCCCTTTTTTGATCGCCCGACGGAGTCACATCCATCCATGGTATTTGTTCTTCCTTCTTTAATGCTTCTCAAAGAAATGTATTTTGTCTGAGAATGGATATAATATCCCATAAAGATAAGTTAGCAAGTGCCTTCTTCAATTGTTCCTCCACATTGAGCCTTCCCACCAACTAGACCTTGGGCTTGAATAGTGGTATCTCTCACTTCTTCAAAGGAAAAAGATTCATTGGGAATGGGATCAGCACCTTATTTGTTTCCCTCTCTAGTAATGGTAAAGCTCGTGAGTGTTGGGTAGGTTGGTTAGTGGCCTGTAGAGCATGATTTTCTTGTAGTGGTAGTCAATGTGGTTGAGGATGTGACATAGCTTGTTGTACATATTCTCCTATGAGCCTTCTTTTAGATCTTGTATTGTAGTCTGAATACACTTGTGGAACACTAGTTATTGGGGCTTCATTCATGAATACCACATCTTCTTCCTCCATCAATGAAAAAGTGCTTAGTCGAGTGTAATATCCATCTCTTGCTCTAAAGACATTCCTTGCATTTGTGCTCTAAAGTGAGCATTTTTCATTTCAGGAGACTCGTGTCCTTCTATACTTGGTAGCATGCCCTTGCTTCTTTGCTCTGCTATCTTTTATTGTAGATTTCCCCTTGGACAATTTTAGGGCATGTGACTATTGCTACATAGAAAGCACCATATGTTCTCATCTTCTACTAGGTTGTTTTGGCCTGGGATTATTTCTTTGCATTGGCTACCCTTGACTACCTATGTTTGCTTTGTTAAAATTTGCTAGTTGGGTTTTTTATTATGGGATATCCCTTAAGTTCTCATCCAATTACTATCCCCAAGGAAATGGCCTTACAGAATCCATGAACAAGAATTTGATAACTGTGGTAAAAAAGTTGCTAGATAGGAATCCCAAGGGCTGGCATACCCAGCTCTATTTTGCCCTTTGGGTAGATCATACTCGCCATAAGGCTGCCCTTAGCGATTCCCCATTCCACCTTGTTTATGGCCTAGATCTTGTCTTTCTGATCCACCTAAAAATCCCCACTCTCTAGTTTATCAATATTTTTTACAAAGGGAGAGACTGTTAAGAAGCTCAGTTAGCTAAGCTCTTGCACTTAGAAGAGGTATGAGATTACACAATAGAAAATTTTGCCAAACATCAAGGCATAATAAAAATTCAGTTTGATCAAGAAGCCAAGATTACTTAGGGCTTTAGAATTGTCGATCTAGTCTTATGTTGGGACAAGGACTACGAAAAAAAGGGGGACATAACAAATTTGACAAGTTTTGGCTTGTCCCCTTTCAAATAGTTGAAATCCTGGGAGACAATGCTTTTCGCTTAAAGACCCTTACTATTGAGGACGTCCCGTTGTTGGTCAACAAGCAACATTTGAAGCATTAATTCCAAACCTAAGCTTGTGTGGAGCCATTCCTATAAATTTTTGTACATAGGTTAGGGTATGTTGCCTTTTGGTTTGCTTGTGTTTCGTTGTTTTGCATCACCCTGTTATTTCCCAGTTATTTTGTTTTGATGAGGGGCTCTTGAATCCTAATGTAGTGGCCATGCTCGTTCAACAAATGGTTCACTTTGTGGTCCATCCCTAGTGTTCTTTGGCTAAATATTCATCCTGACTACTAGTCCCTGATAGTTGCCTAGGAATGAATTCCCCATTTGAACTTTGTTCTAGAACTTGATCCTTGGTTGAATTGTTTTACATTCATCTCAAACCTTGCACAAAATACATGTTAATTATTTCCAAAGGGTTTTACAATGGCTGCTATGATAACTAGGAGACTAAAAAATCTTGAGTCCTCTCTAGTGACCATTGTGGTTCTCAAAACCATCATAGGCTTCAATGCGTACATGGTTGAGCAAGAAGATAAAGTGTGCAACGAAATATCAAAAGGAAAGAAAGAAAATAAAATTCTTAAATCAAGCAACCGTATGGGCATGTGAATAACTCTACTGGGGCTATGGATAGCTGGCTGGCAGTAGAACAATATTCATGGGGTCACAACGACAACTTTGTCGGGGCTATGGATGCCTGACTGGCAGTGAGGTAATGTCCAAGTTATTTTTGGTGTCGGATATGTAGCTTGCTTCATTTCATTAGCTACTAGTTGTCACAACTTCCATGAAAAGGGAGATGAATCCACCATACACACACACTTCTAAGATGTTTCATAGTTTGATTCAGCTTAGGATCTATCTCCTAGTTCACTTTTGGAAGTCCGCCCTTGGTCTGCAAAACTAGAGATTTTGAGTCCTAAATGAATTCTTATCCTTAGAATGCTTGGGAGCGTTCCCCAGCAAAGTTGCCATTTTTTTTTCCTTAGCACACATGCACCATTTTGAATGGGGACCCTCTCTTTCCTCCACCTTGCCAGGTTGTTTTGTCATTTCCTCATTTTATGTGCCCTTGTTTTGGTGTCCTAAGTGGTCAATGTGCCTTCAAAGTCTCATATTAAGTTGACTATTTTTCACCCCTACAAAAATTGCTAAGTCCTAGGTCCTCGTAGAGTTCCTCTAATGATTTTCCTTTGCCAGTGCCTCTAGGGTTCTATGGGCCCATCATGGCAGGTTTCCCTTGCAAGATTTTTGAGTTGCATTTGTTGTTTTAAAATGATTGAAAGGCTTTTTCTTTCCCATCCTTGGGACCCACCATCTTGATTTCCTTCCTCATTACTCCAAATGTTCAGTAGATCATCTTTCACTCACTTTGAACCTGCTCCACTAGGTCTCCCTACCTAGAACTTTGTTATTCATTTGCTCTTCCTAGATAGCCATCCCCCACCAAAGTTTTTCCCCTCAAACTCAGGACCCTCTTTTCCAGTGTTTTTCCACTTGACATTTAAAATAGTTATCAATTCACATCCTTCTGGCCTCCGGGTTCTAAACCCCATGCTATCATTTTCAAATTTTGAAATCACCAACTCTTGAGGTTGTTGTAGATGTATTAATTGGGTGCATTAAATTCACTTGGGGGTATAAATACTTAGATTTACCTATCATTTTCACATGTCAAGATTAGCTAGAGCGATTGTAAAGACCTAGAGCCTTCTTCGATCGCCACCCTCGAGCCTGTCGCCTTCCTTTGTCATTCTTTGTAGATTCAACTACACCATTCACTGAATTCTTGTGGTAGGTTCATCATCCACCCTCCTGCTATTCTTTTTGGTCATTTCATGTTAAAATAATTGATAAAAAGGGATAACAATGCATTCATTTGATAGAGGGTGATTTCTAGAAAATCGATGTAATAGAATTTCGAGAAAACCCATCAAATCACCATGTAATTGAATTTGGAACTTCTATTCCTCGACATCGTTCTTCCCATAGAGAATTGGCACCCTTCGGGCTCGATTCTCCCCGTCATTATCAATTAAAATTCAAACCAAAATGACTTCAAAATAGTGAGATGCCTCTTTGGGTCTATGATCCCAAATTGCCCTTGTCGGTTCAATGTTTGGACTCTATGAAAATTGAACTACTTGCCTCCCTCCATGCTTCCCGATCCCACTCCCATAGGATTTTGTCCCTAGGATGTTGTCTACCTTTCGTTGTTTCCCAAACATCATCTTAGGTTCATCCATCCAAGCATCAGGATCTGTCCCTTCGTTCGTCGCTTGAGTTAAAAGTTGAAATGGCCACATCCTTAGCACCCTCTAGGTCCTGGTCCATAGAATTCCATCCATGGACCTTTTATGCAACATTATCATTTTTCATAGCTATTGGATGCCTACTTTCCACCCTTCAAGTCTCGAATGTCCCAATTCTACATGAGAACAAAAATAATAAAACCTAAGTGTCTTAGCCTTCATTGGACCTCCTTGTCAAGCCTCTACCCCACTTCGACCATCACAAAAGGAAAAATGAGCCCGTCCTTCTGACCATCGGAGTCTGGTATCCTATCTTCCAATGAAACCCATGAAGGAAACATGAAAGTAGAGTCTAAGTCCAGGTCTGGTCTGCTAGGTTGCTCCCACTAGACTTTCGCTCATTGCCCGCCATTCTAAATGGCCATCCTTAAATAACTTCCTGACCCTCTTGACCTGAACACTTGAGTGATAGAAGAGTTATGTTGATTGTCTTTTAGCATCGTAGGTCTCAGACCCCGAAACTCTACCCCCAGAATGTCATTTCATCATGATCGTCTCAAATAGAAAACTCCTAACGGCTTCCCCTCATGACTCTGAGTGTCGCAATGATGATCCAAATGACCTCTAATCTGGAAACAAATTTTGAACCATGTGCTCAAATGGGACCCTCTCCTACATGAACCTCTCAAATCATCTTAATCTAAATGTGGAAGAAAACATGTGGATTTCCCTACCCTATTCACCCTTCAAAATAGCCATCCTGCCAAGGAAGTCTGGCCCTTGGGACCCGAACCATCCACAAGCCTTCCAAAAAGTTGCTAATGATATTTTGGAGTAAATGTTATACTTCTTGAATGTTTTATTATCTAATTTAACTCCTTCCATAGGGATTTTGCTAGCATTTATGTCTTCATGCTTGATTATGTTTACCATGCCTATGTTTGTAGGATATATGGAATCGGGTGCAGGACCCTCGAGGGTAGCCGCGAAGTAAGACAAAGGAAAGAAAATCGGTAGAGCTCCTCACAAAAAGGAGGAAAAGGATCAAATGAAGTACCAATTCTAAGGGGAACCATTGCATTCCAAGGTCACTACAGCATGGAAGGAAATTACAGATACCAACATTGGGCACATGGAAATTGATGAATTTAAACAGAGGGTCAGATTCAATCTGACAACGAATAATTCAAGGTTAATTAGAGGCAGTAGAATAGCCAAAGCTACATTTTTTCCTCCTACCCTTGTCGGTCCTAAACTAGTAATGGCTTGTAAACAAGCATACAAGCTAGAAACCCAGACAATAGTAGACAGAGATGGGAACATTCTAGCTGACATGTCTCCCAGGGAAATAATAAAGACCTTCCACATTCCTACCTTTAGGGAGATGGAGATCCCTACCATCAAATATTGCAAGGAAATATGGGATGAAGATCCCATTGGATGCAAGAAACTCATAAACCATTTTTGGTTAAAAGAAAAGAGGGGCAACAATGCAAAATTTCCTCAAGAACTCTTCCATAGTGATTTCCATGAAGACTACCATGACCTAGTAACCTTGTTGAGTAGAGTAATGGGTATGCCTACCACTGCATACTACCAAGAATGGATGGTATTATTTTTTGAAAAGATCCTCTATGGCGAAGACACCACATTCTACTAGGGTGAGATAATCAGTGACTACTTCCATGATTAGTTCATGAATGTTAAAAGACCTCCAAGTTCTCTATGACGTCCTACCTGTTCTATTCTTTTTTCAAATGGAGCCAATATAATGGTTTGTTCAAGGCTCCAGATGAAGAATCTAGTAGGCAACTAAAAGTCTATGACATATATCCTCAGCTTCAATTCAAAAACTTCAAGAGGGATTATTGTAGGGTTAATGACGCTTTCATAGGTCATACTATCAAGTTACTCAGGGGTGATTTCAAAAGGTGAGTCTCTCAGAGTGCTCGAGCTTTCCTCAAGCAATACATCTTTTTATTCATCCAGTATCCTAAGTTCACATACATCTGCACTCAAGGCTTCATAGAAAGGCCAAATAAGTTGCCCCAATATCCTAATGACCATATTATATTGTTGGAACTCTCTCGGTAGTTGCAGCATGTACATACCCTTCTAAGCAGAAGACATTTGGTGAGGATCTCTTATTTCCTTTCTTTTGGTCAAGGGTTGTATGAGCTGCATACCTCACAATGTACAGGAAATTCAAAGGAGTTAACGAACTACCACTTCTAACTTCACACTGCTCGCCCACGAATGGACCCATATGGGCATATAAGGAAGGAACTTGGACCTGACTATGCCCATCTGCACCATGTTGAATATTTTTGGGAAAATTGTAAAGATGATAAGGAGGTACAAATGAGGCATTACATGCGAATGACTACCTACTTTGTAAAGAGGTTCAGTTTATTTCTAGTGCCCGATCAAGTGGAAGAGGATGAGAGCACAATTATGGACACTCAATATAATGCAATTACCAACCTGTCATTGCCATTGATAGATTGGGATGAGCAGGAGGTGTATGACCTTGACATTATAACTAAGCCTATCAAGGCTCGTACCAAAGAATGGGTCAATGGGCAAGTAGCCCGATTGAAGCAACAAGGGGTCATCCTGACCTATGAGGGGCTCAAAAGTGAGCCTAGTGCAACAAATGATGGAGCCGTTATAGCCTCAATAGGAAAAACATCCAAATCCCCTCCACTCACTTGCTCTAAGAAAAGAAAGGATACTAAGGAGAAACAAACGAACCTAAGTGTATGCAAGGAAGGCCTTGAAAGGTGAACCTTCAAAGAAAAACAAAAGGTCAGGCAGTACCCGTGTAGTGCCTATTATACAAGAAGATCCATTCCATGAGTGAGAAGAAATGGAGGTCGATCAACCTAAATCCCCACTGGCTGCCTCCACTACTGTGGCTTTTCCACTAGCTTCTCAAGCCATGGTGGCTAACTCCCTACTTGCAGTGGACATCTCAATCCACCTTTGTTAGAATTGGCTATGGCTGCCACCCAAGATCTATGGACCAAATGGAAAGCACAAGAAAAGAGAGAGAGAATATGACAAGAATAAACTGTATTCAATGTCATTAATATGATATGCAATACAAATAAATACATAGAGGACCCCTTGGTTATATAGCCAAGGTGAGAACATAGGAGGGCATAAGATTATGAAAAGTGTCAGAATCTTATGACATGAGACAACTATGAAGAGCTATCACTCCACCAAAGATGGAGAGATAATCACATGATGTGTCCACAAAAGGTGGAAATGATGAGGTAATGACATGTCAAGTCCACCAAAAGTGGAAATTCTCCAACAACCTCCTATGTGGTCCCTAAGTAAACTTAACTAAGGTGTAATTATGACCTAGGACAAGGTACAAGACATTTAATTACACCAACACCTATAGGGTGCAACTTAGGGAGTAGCAATTATTATGCAAATGACACAAAGATGCAAGATGGGTCCCGGCTACTAGGCCATGTTAGGTACCCATGTACAAACAATGCAATCAATGCAATCTCTCACAAGCGAGGAAAGGGAGAAAACCTCATGGGACAAAACTCCCCCTCAAAAGAGAGATGAAATACAAAATAGAAATACTCTCAATGAAGAATGAGAAGGTAAAAACCCCATGTGAGGAAAAAGACCCCCCCATAAGAGAGAAGTAGAAGAGAAGCAAGGTACCCCCCCCCTCAATGTTGAGTCTCCTACAAGAATGGTAGAAGCTCGACATTGAATGCTGAAGATGATCCACTCTCGCCGAACAACGTTCCTCCCCTTAGGAAGAAAAAAACCAAGGGTGTATGCAGGATATCATGAAGATGGATGATGGATGATGATGTCTCTGAAGCATGCTCAAGTGTCTCCATGTTGATGCTGAAAACTGACACACTCCAATCAGGCGTTCTAGGCCACACTGCTGAAGATGAACATCCAACATCTAGTAGAGAAGAATGTAGAGCACAATCCAAAGACAAAGATATCCCCTCTGAAGACAAAGAAGCCTCCTCCAAATGTTGTCCAAAAGTATCCACACTCACGCTAATTTGAGAAGAATGATCATGTAGAGAATGAACAAGAGGGTCAAAGTGTTCCCTCACAACAATTGAAGAAGGTTCATCTTCATCAAAGAGAAGATGAATGCTATCAAGAGTGTCCTCCAAATCAGAAAGATGAGACTCCACGAACAAGTCTGAAATACCTGTTAGGAAGCCATCAAAAGTAGCCATATCTGGAAGACTATGTATATCCTGCTGCACTGAATCACTAGGAGTCAAAACTGTTGAATCGCAAGTAGCATCAATTGCAATAGTAGGAGGAGATGAAATGCATGGCTCAAGTACTGGATCTGATGTGAGTATGCCCAAGTTCAAAAAGCCAAATGTCTCCTTAGAATCATAGTTGTGATCAACAGTCGAAGGAACATCATCATCATCAGAAGCAAACTGTGCAAAGGAATACAACCGAGATGAATGATCAACCACCCAGTAGCAATGATATCTCGTCTCCAAGTCATGAATGATAACTAAATTAGGAGTGAACTCCACAGTTCTCCCATCTCCACCATGTGTAATCTGATATATGGAAAGTAGATTGTTCGTCAAATGAGGAACACACAAGACATCCTAAAAAGTGTTCTCCCCAATGCTAATAGATCCCTTCCCTGTTACACTTATGTATGTATTGTTTCCCATCAAGATAGGAGACATTGAACAAGGCTGAAATGAAGAGAAGATAGTTTGTGAAGATGCCATATGATGTGATGCTCCTGAATCTAGAAGCCATCTCCCTAATCCTGGACTTGAATGAGCATAAAGAGCTTGTCCTTTATATCCTGATGTTTGACTTTTGTCCTTTTTAGACTGTTTTGAAGTATAAGGAGAAGAAGATGATTCAGACATTCTAGAAGGCAAATCAATATGATTCTTTTTGAGAAGATTCTTCAATTCATCAATATCCTTCTTATAACAATAATGTTCTTCATGTCCATCCTTCTTGCAATATGCACAAAAAGGTCTCTCCTTCTTAGATGTTTCTCCTTTTGATGATGAGGATTCTGATTCTTTATGTGGCTTGTTCTTTTTCTTCTTTTGCTTCTTATCAAGATTATCTGATTCTTTATGTACCTTAGACTCATTTGCCACCAATGCTTGTGGTTTGGAAGACTTGATTAGACCCATGTTCATTAACTTAGCTTCCTCTTGGATTAGGAGATTTGCAAAGTCATCAAACTTAGGATCAACATATGATGCTCCCATAGAAAGTTGATGGGTATGAAAGCCAGAAACAAACACTGAATACTCAGGACCAAGCTTGGATAACACATTCAGAATCAACTGTAAATCCTCTTTTTCAATAGTGCATTCTTTCAATTGTGTTCTTAGTTGCTTGATTTTGGAGATGTAGTCTTGGATGTGGTCAAAACTTTTAGGATCAAGATTCATCAAATCATTATCAATCTAATAGCCTCTAATCTTATCTGTTTTACCATACAATTTCTCAAAAGTATCCCATGCTTCTTTAGGTGTATTACATGATTCAATATGAAACTGCAAATCAAATGAGACTAATGAACATATGCATCCAAGTGTTTTCTCACGATCAATCTCCCACGTTGCCAATTCTTTAGCATCTGTAGGTTTTTGAATTGTGTCCTTTAGATGACCTATTAGACCTTTCATCATGAGATATTTTGTTACTGATTTTCTCCATATAGCATAATTATGTGGATTTAGGGGTTCAATTTGAGATCTCCCCATTGCAAGAACACAAATCAAGCAAAAGAATGCAAACAATCACTGCAAGATTACCCCCCCAAATCACTCAATCAAGAAACCCCCAAGCAATATCTGATTTGGCACTTTATATTTAGTGCATTTACAGTTGCTAGATGCCAAAAATAGAAAGCTAGACTTGATCTTAGTGCTTACAAATGCCAAAATAGGCCATAGTATCAAGTACAATTTTTGGTAAAAAATTAGATCAATTTGATCATACCACTAAGAAGTACAGGAAAAATTATGCACTTTCAAAAAAAAATTCACTCAAAAATGTTACCGTAGGAGCAAGTTATGAGCTCCTGAAGTTCCCAAAATGAGGACGAAACAGCAACACCTATGAGAATCTGAAATTTCTGGAAAAACCAGGCACCAAAACCAAAAAATAATTGGACCAGTGTGTAGAGCATGAAATTCTAGCCCAAATCAAAAAAAAATGCTCTAAAAAAGGAGTCAAAATGAGCAAGTTATGGGGCTTCAAAGATTGACTGCAAAAATGAAAATGCAATTGGAGAGGGGTAGAAATTTTTCAAACAGTCGCTGACGTCACTGCTGACGTAGGATGACATCAAAAAATGACTCGATTAAATTTGACGGGCTGGCGGCTGTCAAAAGAAAACTCGACCCCCGTCTGGAATATTCGCCGGTATATTCTATGACGGAATATTCTCCAATTTTATGGCTGAAAATTGACGGTTTGAGCCCGTCACCCCTGTGTGAATATTTGCAGAATCTTTGGCGCCGATTGTGAATGAATGCCGGATTTTTTATTTTGGACGCCGGTGTTTGGAAATAGGCCGCTGGTAGGATGTGGGCAGGCCTGGAATTTGATGGTTTATTTGACCGTTTTTTCAATTTTAGACCGTATATTACAGCTATAAAATTTATTAGACCATATAGTTTGACTTGCTATATTTATATTAAACCGTAAAAAGATATTATAAGCAAAATATATTATATTATTTTAATTTATAATATATATATCATTTTATAATTTTTATTGTAAAAAGATAAATTAATTTAGAATAGAATATAACTTTTTTGAATATTTTTAATATGAATTTAGAAACTTGACATTTTTATATAAGTTATCATTTTTTTTTTTTTATATTAATATATGTGATTTTTAATAATATTATAAAAAATATATTAATTTAGAATCTTTTCAAAATAGAATATAATTATTTTTAACTTTTAGAATATATTTAACAAGATTTGTTTTTAATATCAACTTAGAAACTTTTGTTAATTGTTAACTATAACAGTAGATTTTTATATTTATTACTAATAATTATCATTTTTTTCTAATTTTTCAAGATATTGCATTTATAAAAGATTTTATATAAAAATTTATAAATTAAACAATTTTTTGACAGGTATTTAAATGACCAAACCGTCATAAAATTTTCATATGACAGGTAGGGATGACCGTCAAATTCCAGGCCTGGATGTGGGTACGGGGTGGCCGCGGGGGTGGATGTGATAGGGCCACGTGGCTCAGCGATACTCTGCGGGTACCGCATGTACTCTGTAGAGTACTAGTAGTACCTCGTCCGCAGAAAACCTTTTGTATTTATTTTTTTTATTTTTTTTTTCAATAAAGTTTTTCTAAACCAAAACTTTATTTCATGCAAAAAAATTTTGCATAAAATATTTAAATAAAAATGCTGACAGAATAGAAAATATTATTATTTTTTCGTACCGTCAACTGCAATAATGGCTACCTGGGGGCTGTACGGCTCTCGGGTGAAAAAAATTTGCTTCTCCGGATGACTTGCTCCGAATCAGACGAATTGACAGTCGATCTTAGGGTTTTTGGCCCTTTTGGATGCGATGGCAGGGTCGGATTTGACCCAAATTGCTCCAAAATTGCAGCTACCTTCTAGATCTAGCAACCACACTTCAGCTTCAAACCCTCATAGATTTGGCCTCGTATCTCTGATTTGGACGAAACAAAAGGCAAAATCAACTATCTCGAATCTTCCGAACACAATGGTGAGCTTAGATTTGCACCAGCAAGCTCAGATGTGAACCTACAACAAAGAGCCACGAACGGAACCTCCTCAAATCTAGAATCTCTCTTCAGAATAAGATTCTCCAATGGCACCCAACACGCTCTGATACCATGTTAGAATTGGCTATGGCTGCCACCCAAGATCTATGGACCAAATGGAAAGCACAAGAAAAGAGAGAGAGAATATGACAAGAATAAACTGTATTCAATGTCATTAATATGATATGCAATACAAATCAATACATAGAGGACCCCTTGGTTATATAGCCAAGGTGAGAACATAGGAGGGCATAAGATTATGACAAGTGTCAGAATCTTATGACATGAGACAACTATGAAGAGCTATCACTCCACCAAAGATGGAGAGATAATCACGTGATGTGTCCACAAAAGGTGGAAATGATGAGGTAATGACATGTCAAGTCCACCAAAAGTGGAAATTCTCCAACAACCTCCTATGTGGTCCCTAAGTAAACTTAACTAAGGTGTAATTATGACCTAGGACAAGGTACAAGACATTAAATTACACCAACAACCTTGCCTCTTCTTCACCGGTTGGACCAATCATGGTGATTGATTCTTCTTCTACCACCACCTCTCCTCTTTCTTCTACTTCCATGTCTCCAACTACATCCCTCTCATTGGAAATAGCAAAAATATCTATGCTGACACTCTCCCTTCTAGAAGCATTCTCGTAGCATATGTCGGGTGCCCCCTCTAAAATTTTTGAAGTGTCATTGAATCTGGCCATCTAGGCTACCTTGGCATAGGTTCTCGTTAGTGTTCCTATCTCAAAGCCTCCAACTAAACCACCTAAAATGAAGGCTACAATGAAAATATCTAAGGAATGGGAATGACGGGAGAGAGAATCTATGTAGGCTTTGGAGGAATGAAGCAGATGAATACTACAAACATCTGGAATATCAACATCTACAAATCGATGAGGTGGAACATGAAGAAGAAGAAGTAGAATCCTTTGGAAGTGACAAAGAAGAAGAGGTCGGCACCAAGTACATTATCAAAAAAATTTATGCTAATCTTGAAGAAAAGTTGGCCCAACAATTGAAAAGTGTTGGAGAGGAAACAAAAAGACCGCCCTCAGAAGAAGAAAGGCAAGAAGATGATAAAATGGGAGAAAGCATAGAAATTCCAACATGTGAACAACAAGAAGAAGGCCCCAAGCATGATGAAGAGATGTCTCTCCCAGAAGAATAGGAAAGGAAAGAGTATGAATATGTGCCAACTCCATGTGAGGAAGAGGACAATAGAGAAGAAAATAAACCAGAAGAAGAGGTTCAAACTGACAAGAGCCTTGAGATAGAGCAGCCTGAGGAACATAAGCATGATGAAGAGAGGGAAGAAGAGGAAGAAGGGGATGTTGAAAAGGAAAGTACTAAGGAACACTTTCCCAATAAATCCTCCATCAAGCACATAGTGTTCATCTAGGACTTCTTTGAAAGAAACCCCTAAAGATAAAGAGATTGAAATCAAGAGAATTGAAGAATAAGGTGATCATGAATCACCTAAAGAAAATCTTCAATGCCTAAGTGGCTGGAAAATCAACTTGAAAAGAAAGCTCTTATCCCAAGTAATCCAAGAGCGAGGCTAAAGGCCATATTAGCCTGCTTGCAAATCAACACTAAGAAAAGAAGCCTAAGGTTAGATCCAAGGTGACGACGGATTCTTCCAGATCTAGAACCATACAAGTGGCCACACCAGTAGTGGGAAAGAAAGGGGTAAGCTATAATGTATCCATCGTCAACTTGGGGATAGCCACTAGAGAGAAAAAAATGGAGCAGCTTCAAGAGTCCATCACCATGGTAGTACACCTAATTCAGTAGGATAAAATCTCAAAGGAAGAGCTCAAGGAATAAGTGGTTGATCTGACAACCTACATCCAACAGTGGTCTTCAATAGAGAAAATTCCTACATCTTTGGCCCCACCGTAGTTGCTATCAAAAGAACAAATAGACAAGCTCGAAAAGATAAAGAACTTGGATAAGACCACAGAGAGCTAGTTCTAGCAGGTCTTGTATGTAGGAAATGTGGGAATTAGTTGTGTTGTTAGGATAGAAAACAAGTTCTTAGATATATAGAAGTCTCTTGAGGGTACATGGAAACTCTGCACTGACTTCCCAAGGAGATATGTGTCCACTTACCCAAAGATTGAGGCTATTCTCAAATTTTTGAGCACGACATGGGAAAAAGAGCTTACATTCAAGAAGGATGATCACTAGCTAGTGGATGTGTGGAAGCAGTATTTCATGAACCAAAAGGAAAGATTGGAATAGGTTCTCAACAAGGTGGATCTTTATATTGAGTGGGCTAAGGAAGTGAGAGCAGATTGCATTTGGTACTTAAAGCTAATGAAGGGATATAATATGCATGTCATGCAAATTGATCCAAAGAAGATAAAGCCCCATTTCTAGAAGAATATAGAGGATGGGATGTCGAATGAAATCACCATTGATTTCATGAGTTTCTCTGCCTGATCCTTCACCTAGTCAAAGCTATTCAAAGACCACACTACCAAGTATGATGAGGACTCGGAAAAGCTCATCGAAAAATCCAAGGAATGGAGTTACCAAGTGTTGCGATCTAAAATCATAAACATTGATATACTCCAGCCACTAACTTTGAAGTTCATGGAGTATGTTTCTTTGAAGAAGCAGGAGGGAAACCCTATTATTGGTGAAGAGTTCCTTACATAATAGCTGCAACAAAAGGCAATCAACTAAAAGACAAAATGTTATAGTGTTGCCACTAGAAGACAAAATAGGGATAAGGACAAGAATGTATTTAAAAATGTAATATATTATGGGGTAGGTAGAACCCTAGTTTGTAGTGAATCTTGGCCACACAATGCAAATCAATCTTGGCCATTCATTCTACTTTTTGGACATTATAAATAGGGGATCTCCTCTCATTTTCAAGAGAGAGTTGAGTTGTTGTAATGACATGTTGTAGAAATTTTAATAGAAATATATTGACTTTGGTGGGTTTCTGAGTTTCTTTGCATGTTTTATGATTCATCTCCAATAGTTAGTTGATCTAGTTAGATTTACATTGTTTTTAAGTTAGTTATATCTTGATTTGATAGATTTGGTAATCTTTTTTTATGGTTGTAAAGATTTTTGCTATGCAGATGCCTTCCTAGTTCATAGTTTTTGTTGTTTGTTGTTGGTAGATGGTTGTGTAAAGTTAGTCTAGACTTAAATTTAAAGTTTCCTCAAACTTTTATCTTTTTTCATGCATGTACATGGTGAATAAATGGTAAAATATTTGCAGTCCTTAAAAGATAGCACAGATTCCATGATACTATGAAATTTTTGGTTAAGTGAAATTTTATTTTAAGGAAGTTGTCCACAGTAGAAACCTCCATGATCACGGTTCATGGTTAGTTTTAGATCTAGGAACTTCTCCTCTTCCCTGCGCTTTTTCCCTTTTTCTTTTTTAGAAATAACCTATGATAAGGTTCATTGTACATTGTAAAGCTAAAACTTAAGGAAAACATTGAGGTTTCAAACTACTATTCAAACCTGTAGCAAAGTGTACATCAAATTCCATCCTAGAAACTTCAATTTATAAGATCCACTTTCGTTCAATCCAGCTTCATAAGTCTTCCCTATGATTACCAGCAAGATCACATCAAAAATCAACTAAGAGATTCCATGCAAGTCATGACTTGACACCCAAGAGACCTTGGGGCAATTTTCAACAACTTGTTGTTGGAAATCTCCTTTCAAGAGAGGTAGTGCATCTACATACTGCTTGCATTGAGAAAGTGTGCAAAAACACCACATAAAAAAATCCAAGAGAATGAACTAAGAGAATAGCATCTACATATGCTTGATTATAGTTTCGGTTAAGCTCAGTAGTCAATCTTCTGTCCTTCTATAATTCTACTATGCTCTGCACAAACTCACACTACAAAATCTTTAATGCACAAGTGAAATTGTGCATAATCACTCAATCACCCTTCTAATAATTGCAACACATAATGACATACCTTGCGCACACACAAAATGATATAATTGATCATTTATATATATCCACAACTAAGAATTTAGTCGCAACAAGTCAGCCTCAATAAAACTTAGAAATATTCACAACTATCGGCTTAAGCCGTAATTAATATTTAATGCACATCCACGATGGTCATCCTCAACTTAGCTTGGACCCAAACAAAATGCTCGAACACAAAAACATTTGAATAAACATTCCTTGGATATCTGCAACACGATATACCAACTGAGTCAGCCACAAAATACAAATGAACAAAAAGATATCCAACCGGATCTCCAAACTTACAAATAACTTGGTACGAGGCACTAAGATTTTTGGATAACATAAGAAATACATTGATTAACCTCCCATAAGATCCACAAATTGAGATAACAATAGAAAATTTGCAAGTGAATTGATGAACACAAAACTATCAGATCCTCTGTTCTTCTTGATTATCCTAAATCTGTCTGCCAGTAAAAGAAAATGATGATGTGAGGATCTAATCATAGACTAGGGTTGCCATAAATGACAACACCTAAAAATATTTGTAGTGTTTATTGCCAAAAATCCCCCCCTTTGGCATTGATGGCAACACTTAGTGAAAAATGGCTAAGTTTCAGATCAATACCACCAAGAACTACACTACCACTTCAAAACTCTGAAAAGAAACTTCAACCTCAACTCAGAAACGCAACTCCCCCTAAGATGATTACACATTTTTCACTGTACAACTCTCCCCCTTTAACATAAATGGAAAAAATTGGGGAACCAATATTTCAAAACTATACAGGCATGATCTGGTAACTTACATAAATTGAAAAATATCTACAAAACCTCTCTTCAACACACTTAAATTTGTGTCCCAAACCATTTTTAAACTCTCTACAATTGTTATGTGACCACAAACTAAATAAGATTGAGCTTCTGCAGTTTCAAGATTTACTGGGTCATGAGTTGTCATAGCATCTTTGGCCTCTTTTAATGCATTTACCATTATTTCAATCTTCAGGTCAATTAGTCCTCTAATTTCACATGCTCTTCCTACAATCCTTTCATTTTCATGCTTAAAATTCCTTATTTTTTCAAGCAAAGATATTACTTGACCTTCTTGCTCACAAACATTACTAGCTAATGGATCAAAAGCATTAGAAATGGTAGCCAATTGTTTTTCAAGATCCTTCACTTTCTTCTCATTGGCTTCAGTGAATTTTGACAAAATCAAACATGACTTATACACTTTTCAACCTTCAAATAGGGCATCTTGAATATTTATCATACAGGTGGCTAACAAGGTTTTATCTTTTGCAATCAGTTCTTTCAATCCACTAAATCTCTTTTCCTTAAACTCCATATGCACTATAATCATAGTTGATTTTTCAAAAGATTCAAAGTGAGTACTTACAGAATTTATGAGCTTCTCTAGCTCATCAAAAGAGGAACTAGATGGATCCTTGACATGATTAGGCATTAATTTCTCGAGAAATTCAGATGCAATACTTAGCAATTCACTATCCTCTATGTGAGACTTCAGAATCTTCTCATTGGCCTTAGCTTGTGCCATTGATGTGACCTTCATCATCTAAATTGGGGACAAAGTGGATAGATTGATTGAGCCTTTAGCAAATTCAAGATCAAATTCTTCATGTTGTTCCATTAGATATTTCTTCACTGCCTCAACAGGTCTCTTACCTCCACTCTAATTTCCTTGACTTAAACTTTTTCTTCTTCAACCTTGGGTTCTTCAGAGACTGTTTTTGGATTCCCTTTAGGTGCTTCAACTTCTTCATTTTGTACCTCCTTCTCCTCAACTAATAACACCTTAGGAACTTTAGTTTCCATAGGTATTTTTGTATTTTCCACATCAAGAGGAATCTAATTATCCTCAGCATCTTCATTCAACTCCTTATTTTGTGGAACATTTTCAATAATCACTTCTTCAACATTAATCTTATTCTTTGACAAAAACGCTTCTAGAATTTTCTTGGTTTCACTAACAACAGCATCAGTTTCACCAATCATAAGTTTATTCACCTTTGTTTTTCTTTTAAAATCCTTCTTGGCATTTTCTAGGAGTGAATTCATCTCCTCAATTGACATTTCCGGACATAGATCTGCAAGAATTATTTTTATCATATTCTCTTCTTTTGTTCTGGCACTTAATCTTCTTGACTCCAAAACTTCATATAGACTCTCTAACAAACCAGATATAATTTCAATAAGAGCTTTATTGAAAATATGCATATGTTTAATTGTGGCTTCTTCAAGAATTCTTTGACCGGATTTATCAAAAATTCCATACCATTCACAGAGGGGCTTGAGGTTTCCATCCTTAACAATGAAATTCTCAACTTCCTCACCTAACATACCAGGTATGAAAAAAACTTCCTTCTTCTTTTCCTTTTCTTCTTCACTGGAAGATTTTCTCTTAGTTATCTGTGTAGCCTGAGTTCCGGTAGTCTTCATTTCTTTCACAACTTCATTTGACTCAGTGTCCTCATCATTTGAAATGGATTCATAGGTTCTTGTGCTCTTGTTTTTCTTCCTTTTACTAGAAGCCTTGTCTTGACCTGCCTTGGCTGCAAGGGTGGACAAGGATGGGGAACTCCTAGTAGATCTAGTGCAGGCAGAGGATACTCCCGAACTAGCAGATTCAATTTTTGCTGACTCTTTTCCTACTTCAACCTCATCTCTATTTCTTCTTGCTTCTGTCAATGCTTCTACAAGTAATCCTATGCTTTCTACAAAGAATTCTACTTCTTTCCTTACTCTTCTGACTATCTTAGGCTTATGTAATTGATCATGGACTTGCATGCTCTTTCCTGCATAGGTTCCAAACCTTTCTTCTATCGGATCCCAAGGAATACTCAACAAGTGTTCTACATACATCTTCAAAATGTTCTCCTCTACTTCATATCTCATAGGTATAATCCATATCATTCTAGGATCAACAACTTCCATATGGTATTGATCAATGTCTACCATAAAACAAATTGTATCTTTGTACTTTTCTATAATTGAGGTAGGTATTCTTTCTTTGGCATGCATCATATTCTAAAAAAATTTGAAGTACCCCCAGAGGGAAATATTTTTGGTCTAACGATCACTGCTTCCAAACAACATATCTCTTGTTTACACAACTACAAGCTGATTATTTTCCAAACGAAATTTTCCAACACCCAGAACCTCACTCATGAAATAGAAGAATAAGCACAATAGTAGATTACCATATTTAAAAGAGTTTTTTTTCCTTCTTAATTTTTCCCATATCCTCCATCAACTGACCTCTGAGCAGCTCACACAAGCGATAATCTGCATTTTCTTTTACCATCTGATAGGCTGCATAAATGGCCATACTAGATACAGAATTATCCAAGCTAGAGTGGCAGATCTTGTAGCCAGTGACTATTGATGCAAATTTTACATCCACTTCAACAATATCTTCAATTGCCATTTCCCTTTTATCCCATTGTGCACCTATTTCATTGGTAACCTTTTCATTCTTTATGGCTTTCAAGACTAGAAGTCCACTGAAGGAATTTAGACTTGTGACCATGCTTATAGCCTCTTTTGTGATCTTAAAAGGTACATTCAACCACATGAAATTAGCATGAACTTGACTTAAGATATATTGCACCCATTCATTTTCCTCAAATATGGGAAATTTTACAAATTGTGCAAACTTCTTCTCTTTTAGGGTTTTGAATTTCAGCTTTATATTAAAGTCCTCTCCAATTATGTGATTGGAATAAAAATTCATCATTTGAGATCTTCCTAACTCTTCAATATTGGCATGTATATAAGCCCTAATATCTTTAGTGTGCAAGAATCCATACGGTACAGATGAAAATGCACCTAGGGGCTCGGTCTCAATAGACTTATAAGGATGCCACTTGAACTTTGGATGGGGTCTATCCTTAACCTCAACTACCAATGGAGTGGCCATTTTTAGAAATTCACTAGTTTTTTGATAAATACCTTTTCGTCGAATAGGATTTTTTATCATAGAATCTTCTTCATACTTGAATCTCTCCACAATTCAGCAAAGTTCGCTCCAAGGCTCTCCAAACTTCTTTTCTCCAAAATGCAAAGTGACAAATTGAGGATGAAAATGTTATTTTATTATTTTCTCAACTAACCCTTTTTGTTGCAATAAATTCTTTTACCCTAACTCATTTGGTTATCCTATTTCCATGTACTGAGATAAACGATTCTTCTGTAAATTTCCAATACTGTATGATACTATCTCCAATTGGTTGAACAACACCTAAAATACATCAATGCACTCATTGTACTTATCCAAATTCTAGTGCCAGTTATCGGCAAGGAGTTAAGAAATTTTCTTGATAGCTCCCCCTAGGCCAAAGGCCTAAAACTAATTCCCGAAGGAATTACCAGAAGTAGATTCTAGTGTTGGAGTATTTCCTTCAATAAAGGGATCCTTCTTCACCCATTTCTTCTACATTTGTCTCCTGATCACATCCGTAGTGACTTTTCTTTTTCCCTTAACATTATATTGCATGTTTTGTTTAATCAGACCTCTTCTACTCCAACAGAATCTAGCAGTGTAGCCAAATCTATTGTAGTGGGAACACACAACATTTCTCTATCCAAACCTATTGTTCCACTGATTTTTCCTTGATTTTCATTGGTTAGAAATATGCCCAAGTCTATTGCATGCATAGCATCTGACATCTCTATGAAATTTTTTCATCACAATTTTGCATTCCCTTGATTTATAACCATACTTATTGTAATTGAAGCACTGACTTGAGAATGATGGTCCTCTTGGATTCATCCTACTTCTACGCTGAGAAGCCATATGACCAATTTTGTTGCAAGAAAAATAGTAGCCATTGAATCTTTGAGCATTTGGTTGTCTTACTGGATTCCTTCTAGCTCCATTCATCTAATTTCCTTGCCTAAATCTCCCTTTTCTAGATTTCCTTTGTCCAGATTTGGAACTTCCTCCTTCTTCATATCCAAGACCTCGCATGTCACCATCAATCCTCTAACCTTTAATTAGTTCAGCAAGCTTGGCTGAGCTTGCTTTGAATTTCTCCTTGTACTCATTTGCAATAGTAAGTTCATTTCTAAGATCATCAAGCTATTTTTCAAGCATTTCCTCATTGTTTTTAGATTGTTCCAATTCATTGTCCAATCGGCTACATTGTTAAAAAAATTCTTTCAATGATTGAGTAAGATTTTCTTCATTTTTCTTTCTATCTTCAATTTCCTTGGTCATTTTCATCATGATGGATTTCATCTCATGCTTCAAGGAAGCATTCTCTTTGGAAAACTTTTCACATTCTTATGTTTTCTCCTTCAAGGAATGACTGAGTTGTTCATCTTCCATGCTTCTCTTCTTCTCCTTAAGCTGATCACACAATTCCTTTCTTTTCTCCCTTGATTCATTGATTTTGTCTTTCAATAACTGAATGAATTTATCTACATTCTCAAGATTTTCCTGTAGTTCTCGGTTCTCAAATTTTGATAGATCAAGATCATCTAAGGCCACCAAAAGTTGTTCTTAAATACTACTTGTATCCATTGAAAGCACTTTCCAAGATCTCCTCAAGCTATTAGACTTCTTCTAAGGAACTAGCTCTAATACCAATTGTTGGAAACAAGCAACACTGAGAGGGGTGTGAATCAGTGTTGTACAGAAAATTGAATTTAATATTATGATATTTAACCCACTTAAAGCATTCAACCAAAAGATATATGCATAAACAAAAAACAAACAACCACAACACCATAACACAAGGATTTTTACATGGAAACCTTGTTAAGGGAAAAACCACAGTGGATGGCCAATCCACAATATAATCTTAGTATACTCAAAAGAAAGATTACAAAATGGGAATGCACTTGCATTCAAGCACACTGCCTAGAGCTCACTGCTCAAAATAGAAAGGCTCACTACCTTACAATGATTTGGATTAGATCCAAGAGAATGAACTGAGAGAATAGCATCTACATATGCTTGATTACAGTTATGGTTAAGCTCAGTAGTCGATCTTTTGTCCTGCAATTTTTCTTTGCTCTGCACAAATTCGCACTACAAAATCTTTAATGCACAAGTGAAACTTTGGATAATTTCTCAATCACCCTTTTGATAATTGCAACACATAATGAAACACCTTGCGCACACACAAAATGATATAATTGATCATTTATATCTATCTACAACTAAGAATTTAGTCGCAACAAGTTGGCCTCAATAAAACTTAGAAATATTCACAACTGTCGACTTAAGCCATAATTAATATTTAATGCACATCCACAACAGTCATCCTCAAGATTGATGGTTGAAAGGTGTTGAGAGGAAATAGACATGAGTAGATTGTGAAAATTTATTGATAAATGAGGAATAGATTGGCTAGTCAAGATTTAGATTGATCAGTCAGGATTTAGATTGATCAGTTAGGGTTTTGATGGTTTAGTTAGGAAATAGATTTCCCAATCAGCAATCATAATTTTCTCAATCAAAAAGTGGGTGAATATATTTGATTAATTTATTTAATTAATTAATTCCTTTTTGGAGTTGAACATGCAAATCAAGTTTGACTTTTGCAAACAAAGTTGCATTAGTTTGATTTGATTTTTGATGACTGATTTGAATAGTTTGATTTAATTATTCAAATTTTGGAGGAAAAGTGTGTTAATTAAATTATTACAATTTAATAATCAAATTAACTTTAGGGGAATAAGGTGATTTAGCAATGTAATTAAATATTTAGTGTTATTTAACTAATCAGGATGAAATAAAGTGAGATTAGGATATTATTAAATAAATGTAATTTATTTAATTGGTCGAAATGAAGAAATATGAATTAATCAAATAATGTCATTTTATTTAATTAATAGTAGAAATAGGGTTTTTAGGACTTTATTAAATAAATGGAATTTATTTAGTTTTTTAGAAATGATGAAAAAGTGAATTAATTAAATAATGTTGTATTATTCAATTAATAGAGGAAATTAGGGTTTTGAATGTTGTTGCAATGTTTTGGGATGTCGCGGGATGTTGTGGGATGTTTCTGAGATGTTGCAGGATGTTGTGGGATGTTGCAAGATGTTGTGGGATGTTGTTTGATGTTGTTTGATGTTGTTTAGGGTGTGTGATAGGTGTTAGGTCAATTTTACATGTCTACATTTTGCCCCTTTTTGATACAAAGTACTAGTTGCTTTGTTTCAAAGATTATATTTTAAAGATCAAGTTTTTTGAAAAAAAATTATGCCCCACCATGTCCCGACGTTTAGTGGAATGATGATAGGACTTTGTGATACCCCCTCGAGAGGTTGGCCAAAAATTTTGAGGTCAGGCTCACAATCCTACTCTATTTTAGTTCTGATGTGTTTTAGGATGACGAATTAGGTCCATGGTCCTACATTTCTCATTTGATGTTTCTAGGAGCTTTTAAATTGAAAGTACGAAGGTTCCCTAATTAAAAATTAGGGTTTCCTAGGTGAAATTAGGGTTTCTTGAGGGTTAATATAGGAAATTAGACTTCTAATTGGCTTATTTATGCTTTGATCTATAGCTAATTCTTATCTCTAGATTTCCCATTTTGTCAGTTGTCATGGAGCAATGTCAAAGATTTAGAGAGCCTCACATCGTTTAGACCTAGTTTGGGTGTTTGAACGGACCACAAGCATCGGTGGCCTGGTATGTACATTGTCGCTTATCATTTTTGTCTTGTTATGTTCTCGTATTGCAAGTACAAAGTTTCTTGAGTCAATAGCAAAGTTCTAGTGATTTTAGAGAATCTGCATCCTTTTTCTTGCATTTGCTAGGTCAGAATCTCGCACTTGACATTAAAACCCTTGCACTTGCTATAAAACCTCACCTTTGACATGAAACCTTGCATTTGTTTCATGCACTTGCTCTAAAACCTCGCTTCTAATCTAAAACCATGCATTTGATTGTTGTTTTACTTGTTTCCTCACAGTTGCTCAAAAACCTCACTTTTGTTTGTTGTTTTCTGAGCATCTACTCTAAACCCTTGAATTTTCCTTAAACTCTTGCATTTTCCTTTAGCATTTGCTCTTAACTTATGCACTTGACTTAAACTCTTTCATTTTCTCTTATTTCATTTTTGTTTGACAAAGATCCTTTCATTTGCAAGTAGTATTTTCTTTGGACCTCTGCATTTGACTCAAACCCTTGCATTTGATTCATGCACTTGCTTTGAACCTCTCCATGTGCTTATTTTTATTTAAATCTTGCTATAATTTGCTTGTTTGTCATCCTAAGTGTCATTTTTTTGTTGCTTTACATGCTTAGATCAAAACCCTAACATCGTGGGTAAAAATGATTGTAGGTGGTCCTCAAACCACTGTAGTTGAGGGAGAGATGGCCTAGGTACCTGTTTGATTTGATTTCCCATTTCGGTGTTCTGGAGTGATACTTTTTGCATGTGGTTAGAATTCATTATATTTGTTACATTCCTCCCATTTGGACTCACACAATGATGATGATCGCACTCATGGAGTGATGGCATTCCAAGACGTCCTCGTTTCATTTGCCTATAGGAGAGGTGACTATTACCATCGAGGATGTGTGGAGGATACTTTTCCTTCTTATTCATTGTGAGCTTGTTACATATCATGTTTGACGCAATACCCATGCCATGTGACCTGTGTTAGGTGTTAAACACTTGGAGGTGTGCTAGTCAGAGATTGATCTCTCTAAGTTTTCTGGTACTGCAGAACCTACTTCACTTGTCCTATTTGATTTGGTTTCAAGACTAGTTGTTCCTGATAGGTGAGGTTAGAAATTTCCTGACATGGGTTAGGACATATGCATTAAGAGTATGTTTGAGAATGGGATGAGGAATTATTGGTGTTTGTGTCTTCTCACCCGCCTTTACATAGATATGCATGAGGTTGTGTATCGAGTCAAGAAATCTATTTCCGTAGGTGTTTCTCTTTTACATGTTTGGGCTTGGGAGCACATTGCAATTGCTTGAATTGATGGGATACAGGATCATTCTCTTGATGATCCATACTCATATTGTTATGGAGATTTCATGCACTACACCTTACCTAGGGATCTTCCCTATTAGCATCATTTTTTTGATGAGATATCAGGTTTTGTGTGGAGACCTTATATGGGTTGTGAGGCATGGTCGAAGGATCTAGAGCATCTTGTTCACTATTGATAGACCTGATGGTTGATTGGTTGTTCTTATTATATGCTAGAGCATTACTTATCACACAAAGTATGTCATTAGTTTGGAGAGAGACAGGGTCGGGTTCCTAATGCTTATGAGGCTCGGTTTGGTCAGACCACTAGGGAGGTTTGTGTATGGGGTCTCCAGGAAGATATAGATACTATTGTTGTTGAGTTTAGAGCACTTTCCCTAGTTGGTTGGGTTAGTCAGTTGGTTTAACAGATCCTAGGGGTGATCCTACTTTGGGCATAGCAAGTATTATAGGTCATCACAAGGAGTGACAATGCATTGAGGTTCTTACAAAGTAGTTGGATAGGGCCCGACATGATGGGGCACAAGGTGGTCAAAATGAGCACATGCCTCAAGCACGAGGTCATGGATAGGTTATGGTTCCTCGTCCAACACCTAGGGATGGTGATATATTATTAGCCTAGATGACTACTACTAGAGATACAGAGATAGTGCGATGACAGGCCATAGAGGCTCAGGTAGATATTTTGAGGGTCAAGCGAGATAGTGAGAGTGGTCGATGGCATGCTGCAGAGGCTCAGGTACAGCTACTTACAATGAAGAGAGATACTCTTAGGGCCAAGTGTGATAGTATGTGAGCTAAGCAAGATTTATTTCTACAGATGTCTACATATTATCAAACTTTGTATGATGCTACTATTCCTAAGGCTTCTTGGCATCCATAGTTTTGAGAGCCTAGTGTTGTGGGCGATGCTGGTGGCGATGAGGGTGGTCACTCTATTAGATAGCCTGATCCTGCTGGTGGTCCACAGTTTGGTCTATAGGGTTATGTTCTTCTTGCCGAGCAGTATTACTTTTTGTAATTTATATTCATGGTGTTCATTGCTCAGAGACATATTTCAAACATGATTTTTGTATACATATTCATCGGCCCAATTGAGGCCTCATATATATATATATCCTATCACACTCGTTTTACTGATGATGATGTAATATGGAATTCTCCCTTTTTTGATGATGATATATATGAGATTTACCCACATCAATTTAGCTTCATTTTATGCTTATGATATGGATGTCTATGAATCATACTTTGTTTCATATGATGTTTTATTATGGATGATCGACATATTATTTTGATATATGATTTTGATATGATATTGATATATGATGGACATATGCCCCATACATGATACATGATGTCTTTTATTGGTTTATTATCATCATGATATGTATTGATGACATTGTGGATGCAGGATGGATGTTGTTCTAATGATATTTCTATGCAATATGGATGTTATTGGAAGAAATATCGATGATGGATAGACATATGATGTTGTTAGTAGTTGATGAGTTGCTTTCACTTTTCTTTAGATACTTCACAGTTTTGAAAAATCCTGTTTGATGTAGAAAATAGATACGATGCACCAGGGTATTAATGACCAAGGTGACTTTGTATCTATTGTGTGGACTTTGACTCTACAAACAAAGAGTATCTTTGCTTATACTAGACATATGAAAACTTTGCTTGAATTATATAGTTGGGTTGTGTTAAAAACTTTTTAGACTAGTTACGCAAAGAGGTATAGAACATCTAACATGCAACTAAGTCATGAGTTGTTTCAATACAACTCTTATACACTCAATAAAGCAAGTACTCATTGTGGGAATATTACAAAAATATCTTACAAACAACAAATCAAAATGACGCTCATTTTACCCCATTCCTTCTTCTCTAAACCCTCATGGACATCCTTGAGAGATCCTAGGAATGAGTCAATAAAATCAATCATAAAATTAAGACTATAAAAAGATAAAACAATGCTATTATATCACTTGCCATATCTATTTGGGGTGGGTCTATTATCCAATGTTGATCATGTCTATTGTAGGAATGAATCCATTAAGGCATATCAAAGGAAATTGCTCAAAGGTTATTTTGATGAAGTATTCCTTGAAGTTGTCCATAATCCTTTTATATGGTAGCAATTTTTTGTCTTTTGTCTGGTACTCATCGTTCACCTATCTGATCACTAGTTGAGAGTCTCCAAAGAAATGTAGCTCTTTTATTCTCCATTCAATAGCCATTTTAAGCCCTGTGATAAGATCTTCATATTCTGAGATGTTGTTCATATAGGGGAATGCAATCTTGTAGGCCTTGGGTGTATTATCTTCTTATGGTGTGAGAAATAGAATACCTGATCTAGAGCCATGTTGAGTATAGGACCCATCAAAGTATAAAGTCCATTGGCCTACCTAAACTGTCATCAAGATATTCTCAACTATAAATTCCACTGAGAGGCTTATGATCATCTATGGGTGCTTCAACCAGTTGATCCACTATAATTTGTTCCTTGATAGCTCTTTTATCCACATACTCTATATCAAATTCACTCAAGATCATTACACATTTGGCTATTCAATCTATTAGGGCTACCTTTGACTAGTAATTATTTGAGTGGGTCTACTTTTGAAATTAGCTTCACCTTTTTGTTTAAGATATAGTGCCTCAACTTTTGTGTTGCAAACACTACTTAGAGACACGCTCTTTCTATGGTTCAATGGTTTAGTTCATAGAACACCAATTTTTTTTTGATGTAGTAGACTTCCCTTTCTTTGTTGTTATCATCTAGCTAGGCCATGAGAGCTCCCAAGGCTTCTTGTATGGTAGACACAAAGAGTATCATTTCCTTTTCTAGAATAGGGGACATGAGTACAGGAGGAGTAAGTAGGTACCCCTTGACTTGTTGGAATGCTTGGTCACATCTCCCATCCCACTTGAAGGTGATTTCCTTGTGTAGGAGATGAGTGAAAGGCTAACATTTGTCTGCCAATTGTGTGATAAAATGCTTTATGGATTACAGCTTCCCTTGTAGGCTCCTTAACTATTTCAGTGTTTTTGGGGGAGGCATCTCTATTATAGCTTTTACTTTTGTAGGATCCACTTCAATCCCTCTTCTTGACACTATGTACCCCAACAGCTTTCTAGATATAACTTTGAATACACATTTCTTAGGGTTGAGTCTCATATTGTATTGTTCAAGTCGATCGAAAACCTTTGCAAGATTTGAAAAGTGATCTACCCTTTTGATTGACTTTGCTAGAATGTCATCCACATAGTCTTCCATGATGGTGTGTACGATATATGGAATATGGTTGTCATTGGTCTCTGATATGTTGCTCCTATGTTCTTTAGACCAAAGGGCATTACATTCTAGCAAAAGCTCCCCAAGCACAAGTGAATGTTTTTTTGTGTTGGTCATCTAGAGAGATCTTTATTTGGTTATATCTAGAGAAACCATCTATTAAGGACATCTCATGCCCTATTGTGAGATCCATGATCATGATGATACATGGCAATAGAAAGTCATCCTTTGGACAAGATTTGTTTAGGTCTCTAAAATCTATACAGATCCTTATGCCCCTAGTAGGCTTTAACACAGGTACTAGATTTGATATCCATTGTGGATAATCAATGGGTTTGATAAAACCCATGCCTAGTAGTTTCTTTAGCTCTACCTTTACCAGTAATGTTATCTAAGGATGCAATTTCTGAGTTTTTGCTCAATAGGCTTTGCTCCAGAGACTACAGCTAGATGATGTACCACTAACGTTGGATCTAGTCGAGGCATATCAACATAGGTCCAAGCAAAATTTACCTTTCTATCATTAATGAATGTTGTGAATCTTGCTTTCTCTTCGGGATCAAGAGATGTGTGGTAAGTGACAATTGTGATGACATTTATGGCATTTGCTTCTTCTACTTGGAGTATTGATCTTTGTTGGTACTTAGATATGGCGAGATTGAACCCTCCATATTTAGGTTCCTCTTGGAGGTTTTCACCCCCGAATGCGTCCTTTATCTTCTTCTTTTCTAGATCCAATAGAGCCACAATGTGGTTTTCTCTACGGGACCTTGTGTTTATTGTTATGTTTTTTCTTTCATTTTTGCAACTAGAAGGTTCAATATCTCCACCAAAGTATGCATCATATTCAAGCTCCATGACAAACCCTGCTTTGTGATCTCCTTCTTGTATGTTTTTTCAAAGCCCCATGAACTCTGCTATTGCCTCATCATTCTAGAATTGATCCAAAACAAGTGTATATTTTTGTTGATCCCAATCTATGAGTTGGGGTTGTGTGTACATGAATAATGTGAGTGCATAAGAAAATAATACAACACACCAATGAAACATTATATTAGAGAATTCAAATGATAATCAAATGAAAACAACAAACTCTCTAATGGCATCTCATTGTCCTCTATCTCCAAGGATTCTTCAAGTCATTTTTGCTCTCAAATTGTTTGTGCACATAACTCTCCAAATGACAACCTAAAGAATGAGATGCTGGAAATGCAAGAAATCTTCCTACATGATTGATTGCTAAAATGTTGTAGATGGTGTGCAAAGATTAAGATGTTGCTATGATATTGCTAAATGGAATGATATGATTAAGCTACTATAATTAAGATGCAACTAATGTAAGTGTCATGATTAATCTACTTAATTATAAAGTGTTAATGCTAAAAGGGAAATGCTAAGATGAAAATGCTAATGAACTTTCTACAGAGTGTAATTATGCTCAGCTATTTATATGAATTGTTGTAAATGAGGCTCTATTTATAGATTTTCCAAGGCACAGCCTATGTGGTAGGATTCAATGGTCTGGATTTGATTTGGAGAGATGGATAGTCAAATGTGGAGGTTAGAGAGAATCAAGGAGTGTGTTTCCTTTAGAAGAACAAACTACCAAGTGTGAAGAGGAATCAAATGGAGGTGAAAGCCAAGTGTCTCAAAATTGGTTAGAATTTGTTGAAGATAAATTCCATATTAAATATTAAAAATATTTAATTTCATGACACATGATGAGGTGGAAGGTAAGAAGTTAGTAGAAATGTGCTCAAATTCAAATATAAAATTTGAATTTAATAAGAGGAAGTTAATTAAATAAAACAAACTAATTAAAGTTGTTTATTTAATTAATACATGAAGAAAATGATTTAGATAGGAAGAATTAGAGAAAATGAACTATATAAATAAATTATTCAATTTATTCTTAAGTAGTATTTAATTAATTCCTCCAGACCAAATTTAAGTGTATGCGATGCATTGCTTCAAAGAAAAATAAAATTATAGTGCTGATAAAAATTTTGATATGCCCCAAACGCTGATTTTCAAGTGATGATGCAAGTATGCCCCCTTAGGAGATAAATCGTGAAATTTTGAATTTTTAGGATTTTTGAAATTTTTATGATTTTCTGATGATTTTCAAATTTTATGATATTGAAATGATTTATCCCCTAATAAATAATATTGATCCTGCCATTTGATTAATTGATGCCCTAGTTGAAAAATAAAAACAATCCCACTTAATTACCCTCCAATTACCCCTTTAAAAGATAAAAAGATGAAAAAGTGAGCTCATTTGAATTCATTTGCATTTGGAGATTGAGTTGATTGAGAGATTGGATCAAAATGGTGATCCCCTATCAAACCCATCAATTCGAGCGAGTTTGACATCACAACTACTCGATTGTGTATGGACCTCGGGTATGTACCTCGAGAAACCTCACTTTGAAATTTGAATTTATTTTTGCACATTTTTCATGTTTTAAACTCTACAAATTTGTGTTTTGGCACATTTAAGGTCTAATTTATCTCATTTAGGAAATCTTTTAGTGCATTTAGGTTCTATTTTAGCGCATGTGTTGATTTATTTAGCACATACTGTTGTGAAATAGTGCATTTGTTAAGTGTTTTAGCACATAGATAGAATCAACACATTTGTGTCATGATATGGTGCATTTGATGAATTTTTTTGGGTGCTTATAGAATTTTAGCACATAGATAGACTATTATGGCACATTGATGAAGTTTTGTGGCGCATCCATTTTTTTAGCACATAGATGCATTGTACTAGTGCATTGACACTAGAATTGAATTTAGTTGATTGTTCTCCTTGTTTTGGATGTTTGATGATTGCATCAGTTGTAGTTTTGATGGTGTTTGATGATTGATCTCATGATAGGTGAGTGTCAATGATAGGATAGATGATGATTGACCTCATGATAGGTGAGGTTCAATGATAGATACTCAACAATATTTGATAGAAATCTCATTAGAGCTAATTAGAATGATTGATAGGTTGATTGATAAGATGTTGATTTACAATATGTTATGATGGTAGGAGGATTTTAGAGTTCTTTAGTCTTAGGAGCGCTTCCTGAAGACCTGAGACATGATTCCATGTCTGGTGCAGGCCGATTTGGATATTATTGCGCCATGTGGCTTATCATCCTTGATTGATATGCCCCATTATAGGATTAACAGGGGACTGTTGACAACTTTAGCTGAGAGGTGGCATAGTGACCACAACACTTTCCATTTGGCCACTGGTGAGATGATAGTCACTTTGGAGAATTGTACCAGATATTGAGGATTCCCATTATTAGTGAGCTAGTTGTTTATGACCACACAGAGCAAGGCAATAGTGATGCATTGAGGAGGATTTTTCATGATGATGGGATTAGTGGGTATGAGATCCCATGGTAGGAGATGGTTGCTTCATATCAACTATTACCTTGTGTTCTGGTCGGTTTCATTGGAGGTTTCCTATGTCCCAACCATTGGTTGAAGGGACTGTTTGTTGGTTGGGGCTAGATATTGGAGAGCATGATCACACAGAGGATCAGATATGCATGGGGATCTTGCATGTTAGCACACTTGTGTCATGATCTACATTAGGTAGTGTACCTTGGAGCCACAAGTTTATTAGTTGGGGTGACTTTGTTGTAGATTTGGGCATGGGAGCACATAGCTATTACTCAGCCTATGGAAGATAGAGATCATCTAGTTGGAAGGCCCTATGTCTTTGGATACATAGGTCTAGTTTTCCAACACAAGTTGGGAAAATTGGAGTATTGGCATTGAGTTCTAGAAGATCTAGAGATAGTCACATGGCGACCATACTTGGATTATGAGTAGTGGCCAAAGGATGACATTGAGACGCCATATGTTTTCACTTTGAGGTACCTGATTGGGTGAACACTGTTTGTTATCAAGAGGTTTCTGCTTATGAGAGTGCTTTGTCATATGGTCGAGTGCAGGTGATGCCCCAGGGAGTTGCATTATATGTGTAGAATGACAAGATATTCCAAAGTGGGTACCCAAGCTATCATATGATGCCACTTGTTAGGAGTGTGTACCTTGGAATTTTACCTTACTCTAATGTGCAAATTAACTAAAAATGCAAGTGATAAAAGACTAAGGACACTTCAAGATTAGCCTAAAGAGTGATAAAACAAGAAGGAAAATAGATAAAACAAGATGCAAATGGTTATACCTTCCTTGTTGTTGAAGACTCCTTGGTTGGCCCTTGATTTGAATGATTTTGTGTACTCCTTAGATGGCTTCTTAAGTGACTAAATGCAAGATCAACTTATGCAAAATGATTAAAATAGATGGCTAGATGATCGTAAATGATTGAGAATGCAAATTGGTAGCATAAGGTTGCTCAAATCCCAAGTGTTGAAAATGCCCTTGAGGAGGGGGTATTTATAGGAGAATTTGAATTCTCTAGAGAATTCAACGGTGGAGATTCATCCAACAAGGTCAAGATGAAGGGCTATGGTGAGTTGAGAACTTACAAGCCCTCACATCTTGACATGTGGATGGTGAAGTGGCTAAGGGGAGATGAGGTGTAAGTGAGGTGGCCAAAAGGTACATGAGGTGGAGGAAGGACAAGTACCATCCAAGTACATTGGGAGATGGGAAGAATCTTGGGTGAATAAAAGTGAATTTTAAATTCACAATGATTGGAAGAATCTAGTGGATAAGACAATGTTCCCACAAGGTGGGAGTTTGTCACATGTGACTTGATGTGACAAGTCAAAGGTTCTAGAAGATGTATGGGAAAAGGGGATTCTAGGAGGAATAAAAAGGAATTAAAAATTCCTTGGGGGATGGAGAGAGTTGTCCAAGGCACTAATTAGGTTTGACTAATCAGTAATTAGAGGATAATTAGGGGTTAATTAGGATTAAAAGCCAACTTGCAAAAGTTGGAGGATGTGACACATCCTAATCAAGGATTAGGCATGTGCACATCATTAATGAAAAGATTAGGAAATGGATTAGGATTAGATGAAAATGACATGTGAGGAATTAAATAAATGTAATATTTATTTAATTTATTTGATGAAAAGAAGTTAAGGAGGGTGGAGTATTTAATTATTAATTAAATACCTTAGGAATTAATTAAAGATATTAATTAAATAATAGTAATATTACTTAATTAGCACTGGACGAGATGTTTAAGATGAAAAGTGATAAAATTTGGATAGAAATTAAGAGGTGTCCAACTTTGGATGTCTACATTTGCCCTCTTTGAGATAAGGGTAATTTATAGAAGTAGCATCATTTCAAAAGAATATTAAAATATAGAACCCAGAAGGAGATGGTTAGATTGGAAAAGATGCCCCAGTCATCAAAGGGATGACTAGGAAGAAAGATGATGGGGGTGAAGATGAAGAGTAGGGATTGAGGATTCCCCCTCGAGAGGACATGCAGGTTGAAGAGAACATGTGTGTGCTCTTGAAATAGATGATGTGATACAAGGGGAGATGAGGAAGATGATGCAAGGTGATGGGTAAGAGAGTAAGTGATATGGAGATGGATGAAGCACAAATGGATTTCAAAAGTTGATGTTGCCCCAGTCAAGGTACAAGCCAAAATGGGTTGATGATGGATGGAGTGTTGTCAATGAGGGAATAGGGAAGGATACATCCTAATGGGTGGCATTGATGAGGGAAGGATACGTCCCAAAACACCACTAAAGGATAGGGAAGAGTACCTCCCAGTGATGATGATGAAAGTGTTGTTGATGAGGGAAGGATACATCCCAAACAACGCCGAAGGGATATGGAAGAATACAATGGAATGATGATGATGATGAGGAGGAGGAGGATGATTGGATCCAGGCTTGTAACAAGACTGAGAACAAGGCCAAGGATATGATTAGATGATTCAGGCTAAATGGAATGGATGGGGGTTGGATAGAGATGTAAGATAAGGATGAAGGATGAATGGATGGGGGGATACATGCAAGACAATAGAATGGAGAATGAAATGCAATCCTAATGCAATTTGCCATCTTCGGAGCACTGATTTTTGCTATAACATCAGACACAAGATGCCAGGGTATGAAGAACCAAGGTGAATTAGTGTCTAATACATAAAACAAACACAACAGACAAGAAGGCTATCCCAACACCCCAAAGTCACAAAGACCTTGGTCGGGCCAGGTATTGAGATAACCACAAGCACAAAAGGATGCCCCAGCATAACACAAGACCTCGGGGATCTTGGTGGGTACCTAAAGTGGGACAACAGGAACACAATCAAATAAAGAGCAAGATATGCCCCTATGTTGACCAATCAAAACACACCATAATATGATGGATCATGGCGGCCTTAGCCAGTGATGATAGGAGCTCAAATGATAAAAAAATCAAAAGTATCAAAATATCACAATCAATTCCAAGTATCCATTTCCTGCGGATCGAGGGATGGATGGGATTGATGAGGTCTGTTAGGAAGGATGCATCTTGTTGAGACCAAGATGATGGATACTAAACTAAAAGATCATTATGATGCGGGATGTTCAAAATCGATTGGATCGCATGATACAAGTGGATCTCGTTTGTTAAGAACCAGCTAGATGAGGGCATAGCTTGATGGCACGACACAAGGAAGACAAGACATGGGGCTGACACACCCTAAAGACCTAGGGGCTCAGGGGCTGATCAAAGATTAGCCTTGCCTACGTGAAAGCGCAGAGCCCTCGTAGTTCGATGAAAGGTGGATGATTGACCAAGATGGAGACCGTGATAAAAGATAGGATGGACAGAAGGAGAAAGACCAATGATAGATGATAAAAGAGAAAATTGGACCATGAAGATCAATGATGGAACCCCAGGGGCGGATCAAATGATCGACCTTGCCTACGTGAAATCACAGGGGCAACGTAGTTTGACAAGACCAAAGGCAAACAATGGATAAAGGATGATAAGATGATGATAGGATAAGTCGATAAAAAGATGGGACCGATATGACAAGATAGAATAGACCTAGTGGATTGGATAGAATGATGGCGATCACATAAAGCTCAGGGATTGGATAGTTATCAAAGCATTAAAATGACACACGGGAGGATGATATGATAGATAGATGAGTGATGAAAAGTGATAGGAGATTGGAAAGATGTGCAAAAGAAGCATAAGTGATGACGATAAGATGGATGACATTGGATTGCATGGGGGGAAAGCCTATAGCTAGATACCAGTGACAAGGGATTAGGAGATGGGATGAGGATAAAGATGGAAGATTGGATAAAGATATAGGATAGGGATGGGGGATGGGAGGGATTGTTTGGATGGATGGAAATATAAGGATTGGGAGATGAAAGGGATACTAGGATAGATGGGGAGATGGAAAGGATGCTATGATAGGGACAGAAGTTATCTCAGGGTTATGTCACAAAGAGGTAGGTACTTGCAGATATGTCATATGAGGAGGCATGAGGGATAGAAGACAAGTGGATGGGAAGATAAAGGAGATAACTAGATGAGGATAGGATGGGTGACTAGGGAGTATGATAGAGCATGGATGAAGGGAATGTATACCAATAGGTGTCCAAAGCATGCATAGATAGGTGCCCCTATTTTGATCAAGATCACAAGAAGGATAGAGGGATGGGAGATAAATGAGATATGATGGTAGGATCTGTGAAGATAGGGTGGGATGGGGGGATTTATGAAGATGGATATGAGGGAGGCAGTGCATAGCTAGAAACATGGCGGATGGAGGGGAATGCATATTAGGAAGTTGCCCCAAGTGCGGATAGGGATTCACATGGCCTTTGTTTGCCAGGGTTTCATCATGGTATTTATCCAAGGCGCTTGTTTGCCAAGTTTTCACCACTGGATGGATTATTTCTCTTTACTATTTTATTTTATTTTATTTTATTTTTTTGATTTTTTGGATGTCATGCAGAAGGAGATGGATAAGGAAGTGGATAAGCATATTTAGAAGACATGTGATAAGGATCAAGGTGTTAAGAGCCCATGTTTGAAGTGACTATTGGATGTTGGTACAACCTTATTAGGATGAATGGATTATGCATGAGGATGAATTAGAGGGATTTGATGGGTTTGATACATTGGATAATGGATGGGATGTTGGAAAGGGTATGGATAGAATGATGGGGTGGATATGTGATGGGGAGATGTGTTCAAGACCAACATTGGCACATGTGGTGGTGGATGTGAAAAGATAATGGGATTAAGGGATGGAGAATGTGGGGATAATGGAGGAGATGGAATGGTGAATTTCAGGACATAAGGACCCAAAACAGACTTAGGAGATGAAAGGGGTGTATGATGAGCTTTTGGATTAGCGACTGTGGATGTTCTTACTAATTTTTCATGTGATGGAATTGCATCTTTTTTCTTTGGGATCCACATGGTTTTGATCTTTGCTTTGGTGGGTCTTTGTGGCCTACAGATTTGATGTAGATTTAGATTTTTCTTCTCTTCACCATGTCTTTTAGAGGGGACATGGGGAGCCATAGATTCATGTGGATGCTTGGATTTATGCATTTTTTCTTTAACAGCCAAAGTGCTTTTAGTAGCAATGGCATGGGTGCAAGGAGATGGATAATGTGGAGTGATGGAGGTAGGAGTATGGGGATTATGTGTAGATGGAGGATGTTTATGTAAGTGCCTTTGTTGATCCTGACTATGGGGTATGTGAGAGGGATGTTTATGATGGATGACATGGATAGGTGATGAATGGATGAAGGGATGGATAGGATGAGATGGAGTAGGTGATTTTAGGATATAGGAACCCAAAATAGATGTAGGACCTGGAGGAAACATGGGCACGATAGATGGAGGATTGGAGATGGTAGATGGAGGGATGTAAGGACCCAAAATGGAAGGAGCAGATGAAGGAGGAATATAGACGGTGGTTTTGAGGTGATATGATAGAGGAGGAGGGATGGCAACATATGATTTGGTGGAGCGATGGAAAGAGCCTATATTTATTTTGGAAGAGGCTTGTTGAGGACATCTAGATGTTGTACCAACATTTTTAGATTGCGAGCCATGAGTAGTACATCCAAGATGTTGCAGATACAAATGTTCTTTAGCTTGGATGGGCTCTATAATACCTTGCTCATGAAGGCCTAAACCTTTTCCTTGATAGTTCATTCTCTTGAGCATTCGATCTAGGACAGGATTTTTGTTATTCTGGAAGAATGATGCGAGTTCATTATTAGGTGGAAGAGGAGGGTTGGTGTATATGCTTTTTGTTTCTTACGTAGGGAGAACCATGGAGGAATGTGAGAGGACCAAGGGGATATGCAAGCGGTGTGGGATGCTTTTAGGCGATGGGGGATCATGAGAAGGGAGATGATGGGATACTTAACATCGGGAGAGGAGTAGGGGCCATGATAGGATGTGGATTTGTGGTAGTAGGCTCATCGCGATTGAGATGGAGATGGGAAGCGATGGAAGCTTGAATGTGAGGGATCATGGGATGGAATGGATGGGGGCCCCGTGATCTTGAGGTGGACTAGATGGGATGGTAGGATCTTGATGCGGAGAAGGAGGGGATATGTTGGCATGCTGGATTAGGCTCTTGGCACTTGATACTTCGTGTCACGGGAGGCATGGTAATGGAGTCTTGTTAGGACTCTTCAAGTGGGAAAGATGGAGAGGGATGGAAGATTAAGTGAGGTTCATTAGGTGGGTTTTGATGCACTAGGGGGTGGGAGGAGTGGGTGGTTGGGTGGATCTAGGAGTAGGGAGTGGATTGGAATTGGGTATCTTCAATTGGATTGATTAGTTCTTAGAGTAGGAGATGGGAGTTCAATAGATTTAGTGCGGTTTCATGGTTTTAAATGGTTTGAAGCTGATTACTAGGGGTGAAGTAGCATGTATCACGTGTGGTATGGAGAAAGGATCTCATCACTAGTGGCTGGCGTGGATGAGGGAAATGGATCTAGATGGCATGGTTCCATGACTTCAAGATGTGGAGTTAGGGATAGCTTCTTTGTCTTGAGTCCTTGGGAGAACTTGAAATAGAGACTTGCATATGGTTGGCTTAGCTGGGGTGGTAGAAATGGATGAGGATTATGGATTGGTGGACAAGGGTTAGATGGAGGAATGGGGATTGAATGTAGGACTATGAGTAGATGGGGGATTAGGATTGGATGGAGGACTAGGAGTAGATGGATAGATAGGATTGGATGGAGGACTAGGAGTAGATGGAGGACTAGGATTGGATGGAGGGTTAAGGTAAGGATATTGGAGTGGTGAATTAAGATAGGGGGACATGGATTGTGGATTAGGACAAGAGGATATAGGTGGTGTGGTGGGACAAGAGGATGTGGAGGAAGGATTATAATAAGGGTATTGGGATGGTGGATTAGGATAAGGATATGTGGATGTAGAATTAAGGTAAAAGGGTGTGGAAGTAGGATTAGTATGGGAAGATTGGGAAAGAGGATTACGATAGGGGGACATGGATGGGGAATTGTAATAGGAGTATTGGGATGGAAAATTAGGATGAGAGGATGTAGATGTTGTATAAGAGGATGATGTAGATGAAGGACATGACAAATATGGGGATGAAGAAGATACTAGATATCCATTGTCAAAGGTGGAATAAGGAGCATGATTAGGCATGGATAAAGACATAACGGGATAGCTCATAGGAGTAATTGGATTTTGGAAAGTGGGTGGAGAAAGCTTACTAGATATGATAGTGTCAAGGGGATCTATGTCGTATACCTCTTGATCAACAAGACTTTCGTTATTATCGTCAACGTAATTAGGGTTTCCCTTGATTACTATTGATGGAGGATGAGGATTCATGATGATGATAGGATAAATAAAATGGATCAAAGATGATGGACTAAAGCTCAAATCAAGATTTAAGTCAAGCTTAGATCAGGATTGGATTAAAGTTCTGATTGGGATGATTGGATGATGCAATGGGATTGATTTTGATTTTGATGGGATCAGATTTGGATTTGGCGGATTGAAGATGATTGTGGAGAATGAGTAGGGATTTAGAATGGTTAACAAAGATTTGGAGTGATAGGATGGAGGTTTAAACGGATCAAATGGAGGTTTTGGGAGACTTAAAGTGATGAAACGGAGGCTTGGGATGATGAGATAATGGTTGGGAATGATTAAATGATGGTTTAGAGGCTAAACGGATCCAAATGGGGCGATTTCGGGTGTTTAGGAGGGAAATTTTTTCCCTCTACAGTAAAAATTAGGGGCGTTGATAGCTTTTTGCAGTAAATCAGGGGCGTTTATGCCTTTCTACAACAAAAATAGGGGCACTTCTGCCTTTCTGTAGCAAAACAGGGGCGCTTCTGCCATTTTGCAACAAAACAGAGGGCGCTTCCATCGTTTTGCAGCAAAACAGAGGGCGCTTCCACCGTTTTGCAGCAAAACAGAGGGCGCTTCTGCCTTTCTGTAGGAAAACAAAGGGCGCTTCTGCCTTTCTACAGCAAAAATAGGGGGGGCTTCTGCCTTTTTGCAGCAAAACAGGGGTGCTTTTTCCTTTCTACAGCAAAAACAGGGGCGCTTCCGCCTTTTTGCAGTAAGACAGAGCTTGGTTTTGATGGTAATGGCTATGGAAAGGACTCAAAATGATAAAGTAAGGCCAAAGTATCAAAGATTTCACAGGTTTTTCACAAGAGAACACTTCAAGCAAGCACAATCCTATGATTAATGTTAAGGGTATGGCCAGGAAAGGTCTTAATCTAGGATGCACAAGGCTTCTAGGGAGTCCTCGATATACTCTCGGTACGTGAGGCACAACCGTAAACACCAGTCCGTCACAAACGTGAGTTGGGAACCCCAGCGAGATATTGAAGGCTCGGACCAACTCTTCACGTCTATCTAGGTATCACCCTAGCTTCGATGCTCTGCCAATTATGACGTGACTGGATTGGGGTACAACTTTCATTCTCCCCCCTTTATATACCTCGCCAGTATGCGTGGTCAGAATCATCCCTTGGGGTGATGAAATCCCCATGTAGGTCCCACTAAAAAATAAGACACTAACCACTTCCAACTACTCCCCAAGCTCACACGAAGTGCAAGGGGAAAGTGAAAACAAATTAATGCCCCCTTGGGTAACAGAAGAATAAACAATCACAGCAAGCAATGAAGTTTACTCCCCCTAATTAGACTATGTTCAAAAACAACAAGGATAATTTCTGAAAATTTGATCAAATAGATGGCCCTACAAACAAATGTTAGTTGTCTTTTTCTTCGTTCTTGGTCAATTACACCATAATATGCTACAAAACGTTAGCAAAAAACACCAATATTCTTGCCAAAACAATGTTAGAGGGTTAATACTTGAAAATAGCAAAAAATGAGAGAAAAACGAAGCTAAAATGACTGTTTTACCTTCCAAACTGTGCTATTTTGGGGAGTTTTTGCCTTTCTGCAGCAAAACAGGGGTGCTTCCACCTTTCTACAGCAAAACAGAGGGTGCTTCCACCTTTCTGCAGCACAATGGGGGCACTTTCGCCTTTCTGCAGCAAAACAGGGGCGCTTCCGCCTTTCTGCAGCAAGATTAAAGGGCGCTTCCACCTTTCTGCAGCAAGAGGTTAGAGGAATAAAAAGGAATTAAAAATTCCTTGGAGGATGGTGAGAGTTGACCAAGGTACTAATTAGGTTTGACTAATCATTAATTAGAGGATAATTAGGGGTTAATTAGGATTAAAAGCCAACTTGCAAAAGTTGGAGGATGTGACACATCCTAATCAAGGATTAGGCATGTGCACATCCTTAATGAAGAGATTAGGAAATGGATTAGGATTAGATGAAAATGACATGTGAGAATTAAATAAATGTAATATTTATTTAATTTATTTGATGAAAAGAGGATTAAGGAGGGTAAGGTATTTAATTATTAATTAAATACCTTAGGGATTTGGCAGAATTAAAGATATTAATTAAATAATAGTAATATTACTTAATTAACTCAGATAAGAGGATGTTTAGATGAAAAGTGATAAATTTGGATAAATTAAGTGTCCAAATTTGGATGTCTACAAGGATTATTTTGGGTTGCAGCCACAGATATGGGATTACTATCCAGAGATTATAGATGCTTTGATGATAGATGATTATGCTCAGTATTTCTTCACACATGCTTTCCTGAAGATATCCCATCTAGATGAGTCAGTACCAACCTTCGATGATGATGATATGCTACCACCACATGCACTGAGACAGAGGAGGAATGGGGGAGATGGAGGAGAGGAGGAGGGAGATGGCAAGGATGGAGGGGATGATACTAGAGATGGAGGAGATGGCAGAGATGCAGGTGGCAAATTGATACTAGATATCAAAGTACCTTAGAGGAGGATATCTTTGGTTCCCTAAGGACAATAGCAGACAAGGCCATCATAGATTCAGATTTGTGTGCCTTCTTCTCAGTAGCAGGCACAGATAAATGCCTTATAGGCATAGGTATAGAGCTTACAGGGAAATTTCTCTCAGGCACAGGCACAAATTTCCTCTCTAATAGTAGAGAGAGATACCATGATACAGAGATGTGAGCAGGTAGAGTCCCTAGCTAAGAGGTTACAAAGAGTGTCTAAGGGGACCACTACAAGGGATATGCTTGGGGAGGTTTGACATTCAGCCAAAGAGGCCGAGGACTATAGGCTACAATAGTATGAGGCAGTTCTTGTAGAGCGATGTGCCCCAAGTTATGCATAGTCTGTCAATGCCAAATCAAGTCGGAGTCATTCTCAGACTACGAGCAGGGGTGTGACTGGGCCACCTCTCAGAGATCCATCATGCAGGGATCTAGGTGCAAGTCTATCTAGTGGTGCAGTAGGAGGCACAGTGAGGCCATCAACATCTAGGGGGAGCAGTGCATAGCTCTTGTGTTTAGATTTGATGTATTGACATTTGATGTATTAACTTGTTCAACTAGGGACTTGGTGATATTCTGCCATTTTGATGATATATCTCTCCATGTTTTATGATATCATTGTACACTTGACATTGATTATTTTGAGATTATATGAAATGTTGCAGAGACTTATTGATCTATATGTTGTCTACATGCTTTTATGATGAATGCATTTGATTTCTATTCTATATGTTATGTGATGTCTATATGATTATGCCATGGTTGTGTATGGATGCAATAATGAAATGATGATGCATGGATTATGATGCTATATGGTCTATGGATGATGTTGTTATGCTATATGGGATGGATTTGATTATGTAAATGAGATGTGATGCACATTATTTTTGTTATTTTCTAATGCAAATATATGATCTAATGCATGGATGGATGGATGATATGATAATGGTTATGCAACTATATGTAAATGATCTTATTTTTGTTAATGTCAAATGTACTCAATCTTTTAATGAGAGAGATGGAATCATTTTGAATTTTCCATCCTTGGAAAATCTAAAATGCAGATGCCAAACTAATATGAATGCAATCTATCTTAACCACGCAAAATCTTAATATGCAATGTTGTCATTTAGTTAGTCTACTTGTTGTGCTTGGTATCATCATTAAGATTTTAATATGTTGAAAGTTAGTACAAAAATTGATGGTAGAACTAAACCATGATGACCTGAGTACAACTTCCATTGACTTTTCATATTGCAAGGTAACACAAGCATTTAGGCATAATTGAACTGAGATGACCTAAGTATTCCTTGCATAAAATAGACAATATTTCATCCTTTTCCTATGCAAATTCGAAATGTCATCAATGATACTTTATAGAGCATGTCCCACGACATATTTACATAGTAGTAATGATCAACTCACAAACAATAGAAAAAGAAAAATCATACTCCATCCTAGTCTCTCTAGTCCATGGAATCCTTGAGTTGCTCTAGAGAAATGATAACAAAAATAAAGATACAAGGGTGATCCCACAAAGCTGGTTTACAAGTTTTGGGAGGATTTGATTTTTGCTAAAATCACATATTTTTAGAAAATATAATGATTTAAGCCTTTAAAAGTTCCATTTAAATCATTCCAATTGAAGAGGGTTTGATCAAACTACCTTAAATCAAACCCCCTTGGATAGAACCCCGCTATTTTTAAACCATACCTATAACAGAGTCTCCTTTACACTTATCAAAATGCTTATAAAAACCCGCTTTTGATTTACCTTTTGGGAGATAAAATGAATTCATTTAAAAAAAAAAAATTAAGTATGTAGTCCTTATTATAAGCTTCCAAAAAAGTATAATTTTAAATAAATTTTATTTTATTATTATATTTATTTTTTATTTCTCGTGAATGTAGGTTTTTCACCAAAAATCAAACTCTCTATTATGTGGAAAAATAGCAGTTATCAAACAAAAATCTAAAAAATATGGAGTGCACGGATATTGAAGTCCTTGATCCAACAAAGAGAAAAAAATTGAATTTTGATACATACAAAAAGTTAAGTGTTATACGGTTCGCGTTATGTCTGAATTATAATTGGTTTTGACTTTGAAACTTGATTAAAGAAAAATATTGAATAAAACAATATCTAACCAAGTGGAAGCACTAGATATCATAGTAATGAATCTAAATTCGAAAGAAATATAATTTTATCCTTCATGGAAAAAAACTTATGCGTACGGTGAGTGTCACTTTTTAAAAATGTTGTTTTCTAAAAAAAATTAGTTTTCATGGGAGATTGAAAAAGAAGTGCAATCTGATTCCAAATTTTAAAAAAAAAACATATTTAGAATCTATAGACAAAATTTCATGAAACCCTAGTTTGCATCATCTTCAAATCCCTCATGGTTTAGCCACTATAGGTGCCTGAAAGTGAAGATTTAGTTACAAAAAAATATTTCAGTGTCCAGTTTGGCCAAAAATTGTAAACCACTATTGTGGGATCACCCACAATAGTTGAACATTCATGCCAAAGTGATTAAACCATGATTCAGAAGAACATCATCCAATTATATTTTGTTTTTGACTGATCATGTTGTTGACTTGGATGGTTGGTGTTTAGAATTTTTGATGGATGTTCAATGTTGAGTTTCTATTGTGATTGTTGTGTTTGCTATGTTGTCTGACTATTGTTTTGTATGTTGTTTTAAGCTCAAAGCAGGTTGCCCCCAATGAGTTCAGGATTTTTCCCCCCATGAGAAACCAACCATTTATTATGAATATGCACAATGATCGCCAAGCCAGGATGAGACACAACCATGACACCTAGATATGTACATGAGGTTCATATGATGAACAAGCATAACGATGGCAAAAAGCAAACGATCAACACATGTTCCAATCGATGGAAAAGCTAATCTATCACAAATAGAGCATGTTGCTAGGTTTTCACTACTTGTTTTTATTACACTTTTTCTAATTTTATGATTTTTTTTGTTGTCACCAAGATTCCTATTTGCCAAGTTTTTATCAAGGTAATGATTTTTTTTATTTTTCACTTTTTTAATATTTTTTTCTTTTTTGCCTTTTATTTTTGGATTTTATCTTTTTTTGTATTTTTTAGCTTTTTTTATTTTTTTGTATTTTTCATCCTTTTTAACCGTGCACTAGATGAATTATGTGTAAAAATTCTTGAGATGAAGGTTGTTGATAGGTTCTTCAAACAAGTCCCCTTCAGGTGTAGATAACTGATATGCTCCAGATTCATATACCAATACAATGACAAAAGGACCTAGCCAATTAGGCTCAAATTTTCCCTTCTTTTCTTGATCCTATTGATCGCGAGGATTCTCTTTTAGGACCAAGTCACCAACCTAAAATGTTCTTGGTATTAACTTGTGATTATAGCTTCTTGACATTCTTTGTTGATAAGCTTTCAGATGATCAACAACATCCTGACGACATTTATCTAACAATTCCAACTCTTGTAGTCTGGATACTCGATAGTCCTCTGAAATGATTCCTTTTAATGATACCTAGAGTGAAGGTAACTCAACCTAAATAGGTAAGATGGATTATAATCCATACACAAGAGCATATAGTGAGCCTCCTGTAGGGGTGCGACTACTAGTATGGTATTCCCACAAAGCAAGGTTTAGTTGAATGCACCAATCATGCCTAGCATCATTGACAGTTTTCTTTAGGATCTTCAAAATAGTCTTATTTGAGGCTTCTTCTTGGTCATTCCCTTGAGGGTAGTAGGGTGTGGAAAAACAGTGTTGGATATGGAATTTTTCACAAAGTTCTTGTACATCCTATTTTTTGAAGGGTCTACCATTGTTAGTGACAATGGAAATAGGGATGCCATACCGAAAAATAATGTAGTTCACGATAAAAGAGGCAATTTGTTTACCAATGATGGTGGTTAATGGGATAACTTCAATCCAATTTGTGAAATACTATGTGGTTGTGATTATGAATTTATGTCCATTAGAGGAAGATGGATGAATATTACCCACAAGATCAAGTCCCCATTGACAGAAAGGCCAGGTCGATGCAAATGGTTGTAGCTCCTATGCTGGTGCATGTATGAGATTTCCATGGACTTGACACTTCTTACACTTCTTAACAAATTGGAAAGATTATTTCTCCATGTTCGGCCAATAATATCCCAAGCATAGGAGTATCATAGCTAGATTAAGACCACTTGAATGAGTACCACAAATACCTTCATGAACTTCTCGTAAAGCGGTTTCAAATTCATTATGTTCAAGACATTAGAGGAGAGTACCATCAAGACCTCGTCAATAAAGTGTATCAACTATCAAGGTGTGTCAGGTTGCTTGATGGATAAAGTTGCATTTTTGGTTCCAGGACAGATCAGGTGGAAGGATATTGTCTCTTAGATAGGTATAAATCTTCCCATAGATGGAAGAATCAGCATCAATGAGATGGTACACAACTTGGGACTCAAGATTTTTCATATGCAGGATTAAACAATTGTTCCACCATGAATTCATAACGACTTCATTTTTCAGGTATTTGTAACAGAGAAGTAATGATTGCCATGGCATCTATAACTTTTTTGTCTACCCTTGGAATTTTTTCAAACTTGATCTCAACAAAGTATTTCTTGAAGTCATCTACCATTCTCTTGTATGGCATCAACTTGTCATCTTTTATTTGATAGTCATCATTAACCTGATTGATGACTAATTGAGAATCTCCATAGACCTATAATTATGTGATTTTCCATTCCACTGCTACCTTGATACCAACAATTAGTGCTTCGTATTCAACCATGTTGTTAGTGCAAGGGAACATCAACTTGTAAGATTTTGGGATAGTGTGTCCTTGAGGAGTAACAAATAGGATTCCAACACCTGATCCATGTTGAGTGTAAGACCCATCAAAGTATAATATCCATTGTTTTGTTATCATGGTGAGGACATCTACATCTAGAAATTCAATGTGCATAGGTTGGTCATCTTGCAGTGGTGCTTCAATTAATTGATCTGTTATTGTGTAGCCCTTGATTGCTCTTCTATCCACATAATGAATGTCAAATTCACTCAATATCATCACCCACTTTGCTAGTCTTCCTATTAGATTGGCTTTGTTGATTAGATATTTTAATGGATCTATCTTGGCTATTAGTTTGATGGTATGTGTTAACATATAGTGTTTCAGTTGTTGAGTAGCAAACACTATTGCCAATCATGCTTTTTCAATGAATGTATAGTTAAGTTCATAACCACTTAGTGTTCTGCTAATGTAGTAGATCGCCTTTTCTTTTCCTATAGAGTCTTCTTGTGCTAGCAAAGCTCCCAAAGATACCTCAATAGTTGCTATGTAGAGTAGAAGTGGTTTTCCCTCTATTTGTGATACCAAGATAGGTGGATTCATCAAATATTATTTCAATTGATTAAAGGCAGCTTCACATTTTTCATGGTCCCATCTGAAAGAAACATTCTTGTGTAACAAATGAGTAAAAGGATGACTTTTTTCCGCTAGTTGTGTAATGAATCTTCTGATGGATTGGAATCTTCCTTCTAAAGATTTTAGTTGGATAATGTTCTTAGGAGTGGCATTTCCATGATTGCTTTGACTTTTGCTAGATCTACTTCAATGCCTTTAGCTGAGACTATGTATCTTAAGAGTTTTGTTAATGTTACTCCAAATACACACTTCTTTGGGTTTAATTGCACATTAAACTTTTCCAATCAAGTGAAGATTTAATCCAAGATTTCCATATGTCCTTCCCTGGTGAATGATTTTTCTAACAGGTCAGGTCATCCACATAGTCCTCCATGAATGTGTGTATCATGTCATGAAAGATTGTTGTCATTACACACTGATAGGTGGCTCTAGCATTCTTTAATCCAAAAGGCATGATGTTCCATCAAAATGTACCCCATGGGCATGTAAAATTTGTTTTGTCTTGTTCTTCAAGTGCAATCTTGATCTAATTGTAGCTTGAAAAACCATCCATGAGTGATAGCATTGCATGTCCTATTGTTAAATCCACAATGATGTCTATATTGGGCAAAAGAAAGTCATCCTTCGAATAAGCCTTGTTAAGTTCCCTAAAATCTATGCATATTTTGATGTTGTTGTCTAGTTTGGAGATTGGTACAATGTTTGAAATCCATTATGCATAATCAATTGGTTGAATGAATCATGCATCTAATAGTTTTTTCAATTCAAC
>VDFB02023930.1:0-10420 GCA_007258455.2 Sequoia sempervirens
TTGGGTGTAATACGAGTTGGATTGGTAATTGTAAGTGAGATTTGTTTGTTGGGTAGCATATGGGGGTGGTTGCGGATTGGAGACTTGGTACTGAGGATTTGAATGTGATTGCTGAGGGTTGGTGTAAGACAGTGGTTGTTGAGGATTCTAATGAATAGGATTGGGGTTAGGATTTGATGGATTAGCATAGACGGCATATGTGCTTGATGGATGATAAAGGTATTGTGTAAGAGGATTGTGTTGCATTTATGTGGGAATCCGAGTATGCTGGGGTGGTTGTTGTTGATGTAGTGGTTGTTAAAAGAGAGGGTGAGATGGGATATGTTGTTGTTGAGGGATCGACATAGAGGCACCTTGTGGTGGTGGTTGTGGCTATGATGTAGCCTGTGTTGCCTGATGAGGGGGTTGTGTGTGAACATCAGTACGTTGTTGTGGGATTGGAACATTTTGTTGTAGAATAGGAATGTTTTGTTGTAGAGGTTGTTCGTGAGGTGGTTGAGATGGGATGGCAGTAGTGATATGTTGCAGTGGCACTTGCGATGAGACAATAGTGTGTTGTGGTGGCGCTTGCAGTGACATAGACTGTTGTGGGTTAATCAGAGGCTGTTGGAATGTAGGGATATTCCCTTGGGGTGGCTGCTAAGATATGAAAGGTGGCAGTGGTAGGTTTGATACAGGTGTAGCTCCCGGAGGTGGTGGAAGTGCAAGAAAAGGGTTGCCCCTAGTGTTGATGGGTGGTTGACTTGACTGATTAGGCGAAAGAGGTGGTGCAAATGGTATGGGGGTCGGACCTTGCTGGGATGACATGGCAGGTGGTGGAGGCAGAAGATTTTGTGGCATACCATAAGCAAGGGGGTCGTTTGGATCAGGTTGTGCTCCCGGGATTGAAATCAGAGCGTTTCTGACTTAATAAAGCACAACATTCCCAAACCCAGGTTGATACCAATTGTCTATGGGTGGACCCTCACGAACGTATGAATTTCCTAGAACGTTTTGTGAATTTTGGGGGTCCTGAGACACTAAAGGAGGTGGAGTGTTACTGTATTGGGACATGTCAAAGTTCGATGGCAGTTTGACTCCCTTTAAGAGCAAAACGGCAAGGATTTTGTCTTCGCGCTTGTTAAGGAGGTGATATGTCATCTAAACATTGATGGGGTTGCTAAGGTACACATCAACAGTGACTTCAAGCTGATTGACCATGTTCTCATCGCCAGGCGGTGAAGTGTTTTGGATGTCGGTATTGGATTGCGATGAGGCGTCATTGTTGGGATCCTGAGAGATGTTAGGTTGAGAACCTTGACCTTGTTGTTCTGCCATTAGTTTCTTTGCCTGTGATTAGGTTTGAATGGGCATGAAAGTGCAAAACTACCAGATGAGCAAAGATGATGCTACACTCTAAGATGCAGTGAAGGGGCGACCTAAGTGATGATTGAAGGATTGATTAGATTAGATGAACGATCGATTGATTGGATGATTAGATGAGGGATATGATTGAATTGGATGAGATCGATTGGTGAGATAAAATGATTGTTAGGATTAAATGATTAATTAGATAGGATGATGAAATAGATTCTAGACCAAGTTCAAAGATCAAACTAGGTGACACGAGGTGCTGATTGATCGGATTGAAAGACAAATGGATGATCACAGCACCAAATCCACCTCAAGATGGAAGTGGATTGATTGGGCCATAGATGATGACTAACTCAGGATGGATGACGATCCTAAGCAAATAAAGATAATGACTATCAGATTCAGGCACCTAAGCCAACTTGGATAACAACCTCTGAAACAAAGTTTAGGGGATTTGGATTGATGAAACGATGATGGATATGCAATCTAGAGATGTTCTAAGATGCACCTATATGATTTGGATGATGAACATATGACTTTTGGAAAATGTAGATGGACTAAAGTGACGATTATGGGCAAACAGAAGGTGATAAATTTTTTTTATCACAACAAAGGACTTGGAAAACAACAAGCTTTTAATGGTCCAAAGGATTCAAGTTATATAATTTGCATGGGAAATGGATACGCCTCTGTGTGTAGCAACTTTTCCTCTTTATGTCAAAAATTCACCTATCCATAGTGATCAAATTCACCTCTGTGTTTAGCAAATTAAGCACGTTTGAGTCGAAATTCACCTAGAAACCTCTAGGGGACTAAAGGAGCGATCTTGAATATCTTTGATCAAATTCACCTTTTTGTAAGGTCAAATTCGCCTAAATCTGAGGGGACTTAAGCAATAGGCGAATCTGCAAAAGCAAATTTGCCTATCCAGAAGTAGATTCACCCAAACAGATAGAAAATTCGCTCGAAACAATGGCAATTTCACCTATACCTTGACAAGTTCGCCCAAAATGAGAGTAAGATCACCTAAACTGAGGTAAATAGGCAGACTTGACTTGCAAACTCGCCTAACAGAGTGATAAATTTTCCTATTTCTTGAATGGTACGGACGGGGAACAAATTCGCCTAAAAACGGGATCGCCTGTTTGACAAATGGACTCGCATAAATCTTGAAACAGACAAATGAAGACTCAGATGGGGAGGAAAAATCACCTGTTTAAGGAGAAAATTTTCCCAAGGATATGGAAAATTCACCTTTCTAATGAAAACAAGCAAATTTGACGAAAAAAAGGACAGACAAACTGACCCGAATTGACAGTAGGTTCACCCCTGAATAGGGAAAATTTTCCTATTTTTAGCGAAATAGGTGTGGTCCGGCGGAGAAAGCGGCCCGACAAGATGACTTCAGTCACTACTTGGGATCACCCTTATTGAAGCGGAGTTTTTCCCAAATGGAAGCAAATTCTCTATTAAGTTGAAAATAGGCCAATTCGATGAGAAACTTGACCGATGGGCTTTCACCTAAGGATGGATAGACTTCGCACGTTACGGAAAATGCGATTGAAAATGGGGTTAAGCCCTACAAAAAGTGACCTGAGAAAATTCACCTCTAACTATGAATTTTTCTAGAAATGAAAGACATGAATTTGAATTTGGATCTTGGATTAAAAGCCGCTGCGAGGGGAAAAATTGCACATATAGTCACCGGAAATTAAGCCTTTGAAGATAGGGTTGACTATAGAAAAGGACAAAAAAGCCGCGACAAACAGGGAGACGAAGGCTAGGCTAACTCAACTAAAAATAAAAGCACTGGTATAGCACAATGAAGACACACCAAGCAGCACAATCCTAAAATTAGTGATATGGGTTTACAAACTTGATGTAGGCCCACCACCTTGAGTAGACAACCCAAGGTTAATACTCCATGATACTAGGGTAGTTCTCTAGATCACCCTTTCTCACAAGGGTGGATAGCTAGTGTTCCAATGGCACAGGGTCATCAACAGATGCTAAGGGCTCACCTTCACACTCTCACTCAAGGACTATCATAGTCCACCATGAGGATTTCTATCTCAACCCAAGGAAGTACATGGTGAGTAACTTTTGGGTACGATGCACATCCCCTGCACTACACCAAGTTGTGGCTAAAACACGAGTCTCTATCTAGGCTAAACAAGGCTATCTCGTGAATCCCTGATATACGCATGGTATGTGGGGCACAACTGTGAACACCAGCCCGTCACAAGTGTGAGTCGGGAGCCCCAACAAGGTACTAGAAACTCATACCAACTCTTTACGTCTTATCTAGGTATCACCCTAGCTTTGATGCTCCACTAGACACGATGTGACTGGATTGAGGTACAACTTTTTCTCTCCCCCCTTTATATACCCCACCAATAACACATGGTTGGAATCATCCCACCGAGCGTGCCAGAAATGTGTGCAGTGTTTTTCTCCTAGTCTAAAATGCAAAACGGAAATGAAATGCAAGCAAGGGAACACAACAACACTTCAAGATTGGCCTAGTTAAACTTGAATAAAACAAAGCAAAATAGAGTTAGTTACCTTGCCCAAGTTGATCAAATGGTTGGCCCTATTGATTCGATTGTTTGTGTGCTCGATCAGATGGAAAATAGCATGCAAGTGGATGCAAAATGATGTAGATGATATGAGGAATGCAATGGTGAAGATGGGTATGTGGGTAAATGCACAAAATGGATGCAACAATGGAGTATGGTTGTGAGAGCTTGAATGCTTGGTTGCTAGATTACTTGAATGTTGAGTGATGCAAATAAGGTCAAAATCATCTAATTTTAGGGGAAAGGCCTCTAAGGAATGGAGGGCTAGGATTTAGCCACCATGGACAAGATGAAGGGTTAGGGTGAGTTGAGGACTCACAAGCCCTCACATCTTGTCAAGTGTCAGTGAGGTGTAAAAGGGGAAGGTGATGTGGAGGTACTTTAGAGTACCTTGGGATTGGGACAAGATCTCCTCATAAAGGAGGCCCTTATCCCAATGTGGGAGATGTGGCATATGAGGAATTAAAAATTCCTCAAATATCCTCATGGGGAAGAGGAGAGGAATTTAAAATTCCAAAAATGCATGGGAAAGATAAATGTGAATTTTTAATTCGCATGGGGGAGTGGGTTGCCTTGTCTAAATGGAGAAAGCATTAATGATAGTTGACTTGGGGGTATGCCATAAATGGAATAGGGATTAGGTTCACCTAATCCTGTAATCAAGGTTGTGCAAACAAGTGATTAAGGAGGCTAATGAAGGGTTAAGGCAAGTTGCAAACTATGGAGGATGTGACATTAATCCTGATTAAAGGTGTGCACATCCTAATCATGGGTTAATTAAACTAATCCAAATTAAAGGAAGATTATGGAGGATGGGACAAGGAGAGAAAAAGATGAATTTAAAAATTGATTTAAATTCAAAAGGCCAAATGACTAAATTAAATAAATTAAGGCATTTATTTAATTTAAAGAGGAAGGGGAAAAAAGGTAAAGTATTTAATTATTAAATTAAATACCTTAGGACATTTGAAGAAGGGGAAATATTAATTAAATAAATCATTTAATTAATGTCGATGGGGATGCGAAATAGATGAATAAAGGGGATGAATTTGACCATACGAGAGTGGTCAAATTCAGATGTCTACAGATACAAACAAGGACAAGTGGAAATCCCTTTGACTATTTGCAATTGTCCACACTAAGAAGATAATCTAGGACAAAAAGAAGGAGATCTACCACACCAAGATCACACTCTACACCTTCAAACTATAGGCCTGCAAGTCCTTTTCTAGCAATTCCAGTACCTAATTTACAAATACCAAATTTGCAAGTACCAGTAACTTCGATGGCAAGATATTTTGTGTTTGTGCCATTTAATGGGGGTTACCCATTGAATTTGGCTCAACATAATGATATTCCAATAGTTGCACTCAAGAGCTTACCTATTTTCACTAGTGAAGATCAAACTACACCTTAAGAGTACATAAAAGATGTGGTTTCACTTTGTTGAGCTCATCACATTACTGAAGAGAACGTTGCAGTTAGGCTTTTGGGGACATCTCTCAAAGGAAAATCTCTTCAGTGGTTTATGGGGTTGGTTGTTAATTCTATTTCAACATGGGATGAATTAGGGGATGCTTTGAATAGACAGTTTGAGGATAAATCTGATCATTTATCTCTAGTTGAGCAGTTGACAACTATCAAAAGAGCTCCACAAGAATAGATGACAGATTTCAACTTCAGATTTCAAAAGAAATGAAATAGAATTCCTTCTATGGTAAAACCTTCTCCTGAGCATGGCTTTTGCTAAGTTGTTGGTTCGGATTCGGGGTTCAAGTTCTGGATTAGGGAGTTCGGTTCATGAAAATTTTTAGGGGGTGGGTTAGAGTTCGTTTGGAATTCTGTTAGTACAAATTTTAAGCATGCAAAATATATATATATATGCAGCCTAGAAGCATGAATTAGGATTAAAATATCCTGCGTCATATAAACAACAAAACCACCATAAGCTTCGAATGTCATTTAAAACATGCATGATAAATATTCATTGTTCAAACTTCAAGTTCAATATTACAACACTTTTAAAGTTTTAATCATCCATATCAATGCCAACATTGACATTAGATGAAGCAGGAAGACTAGATGAATCACAAGTAGTGCCAATGGCACCATCACTAGCACTAGTATTGTGCCCATGCTCTTGTTGGATATCCGACTCCTCATATGCAATATGGTGGGAACTGCAAGCATCCAAGTCAGTATCCTTTGGCACTATATCCCACAACTTCGTCTCCCCTTCCTTGTAGTCAGGTTGTTTGTGTGAAAGGAGACGCAAGTTGGAATGCACATATACTAAGTTCTCCGATTTTTTTGAGAGCAATTTATTGCTCTTTACTGAGTGGATGAAAGAATATGTTCTCCAATTCCTCTCAGATGCAGATGAACTAGCAACCTATGAAGACAAAGTAAACAATTAAAAAATTATAAATGAAATTATGAAACTTTTAAAACTAAAATATGAAAATTTATTAAATTTGTGATAAAATTTTGATTGCAAGGGGCTGCAAATTTTGGAAGTATTGTCCATGGAAGTACCACCAACTATGAGCATCCTTTAAGAACCTATCACGGGAGGCATCAACATCTAGATGATTTGAGTGCACAAAATCAGTGAACTCATCTGTGACTACACTTCACAAATCTCGATCAGGGAAGAGTCTCACAAATGTTGCCTTGTACCCTTCAACCACTTCTAAATCTCTATATAGAGGAAGCCTTTCTAGTTGTGAATGAAGCTGAGAGCTGTAGTATTTTGGATTCAATGCAAAGGAAAGAAGGTGTAATGGAGTTGTCATTTTGTTCCATCTTTCTTCAACAATTGTTTGCACTTTTTTGAAGAAAGTCTCTTCAGGGTCTTGCTCTCTTGCATTTATGGTGCACTTGATCTTCTCAAGCATTGAGTCTATACCATCATATATTTGTCCAATGCATGGCTTGTCCATGTCAGTATAGCGAATAATACTCAAAATGGGCTCGGTGAAGCTAAGGAGATACTCCACACGATCCCACCATGAGTCATCTAATATCATGCTCTTAATTCTTGTTGCTCTTTCAATGTTGCTTTGCCTCCATATAGACCAATCGGTGCTAATCACCATGCTAGAAAGTGCTTGCCTAACTTTCACAAGTCGTCTCAAGACGATTGTATTAGAGGCAAAGCGGGTCTCTGCAACCTATTGCAAATTAAAAAAAATAATTAAAATTTAAAAATAAACTTTAAAGAAGAATTTAAATTAGAATGCACAATCAAATTATGAAAATCAGAAAATGACAAATTTAAATATTACTTCACTTACCTTCAATAGCTCCAAATTTGAAAATGTTCTAAAGATCCCTTGAGACAAGTGGTGGTTGGTGACGAACATCTGAATGTCCTCAGCCTCAGTATACAATTGTTTGATCCATGCAATTTTATTCCCAAACTTTTGCAGCATAAGATTGAGTGAATGGACCACACAAGGTGTCCAAAAGATATGTGAATATCTTTCCTCAACCAACAACCCTGCAGCTCTACAATTCTTCGCGTTGTCCGTTACAACTTGAACAACGTTGCGGGCTCCCACTTGCTCAATGGCTGCAATAAGAATATTAGCAATAAATTGCCCATCTTTTACTTGCCCCTCACAATCCACAGCTTTCAAAAACATTGCCCCTTTAGGGGACACCGCTATGACATTGATCAAAGGCTGATTTTTTGAGTCCTTCCAACCATCTGAAACAATGGACACACCTGTCTCAACCCATAAATCTCTTATAGGCTTCAATGCATCTTCAACCAACTCAACCTCCTTTTCCAATAAAGTGTTACGCACCTTCTCATAACCCGGGCCCTTGTACCCTTTTGGAGCTTCATTAACCGCTCTCAACATCTCTTTCCAATATGGAGAACGAACAACATTAAAAGATAATCCATTGGCATATATGCATCTTGCTACACATTGGTCGGCAAGGGCTCTACTCTCATTTTGCAATGCAACTTCCAAAGGTCCCTTTGCTCTCTTGTTTGCAAAAGGTTGTGCACTTTGAGCTTGAAGATTCAGAATGGCCATAAATGGGTGGTCTTCTACCACAATATTGGGATTGGGATTAGATGGGGGTTGCATTCCCTTTGATTTTTTTTTTAACAAAGGGTGATTTCCTTTTTGGGCTTCCCGTTGATCTGCTGCTTCTTTCTCCATAATGTATTTTGCAATTGTCTCAGGTGGAATAGGGGCATCTTTCTTTCCAGGGCAAGGTGAGATGCCTTTTCCACTTATGCCACACAAATGTTCTTTCACCCTATGGTATGAACTAGAATATGTAACTTCACACCCATTGCATTTCCAAACATAACCACCACCACCTGGAATCTGTCTTATCATTTCAACATACTGCCATAGAGGAGAATTTGCACTTGTTTTGAACTTTGGGTTTGGATTAGCTACGGAGCCGGAGTTAGAACCCATTGACATTGTGATTCCTATGGCAATTTGTTTTGCAAACAACACATTCAAAATTTGAATGAAAACAAAATATAATAATTTTAAATTTTTTTAAAACCTAGCTCTTTTGAATCTTGCACAATGCATACATTCATTATTCATAGAAGAATAGAAAAAAAAAAACAAAGTTTTTGTTTGTAAAACAAAAAAAAGAATGAAAAAACTCAAAAAAAAATGAGAAAAACTTACCTCTTTGCAAAAATATTCTTCAACAATCTTTGTGGCAGCCAATGAACACTTGCAAATCTGTAGGAATGGCAATGCAATCGTTTGTAGAAGCTTCAATGATCAATATTCAACTCCTTTTGTCAATCCAACAAGCAAAAATAAGAACTCAGCCTCATGGAATGAAAATGCTTGTTTGCAAAACAAATGAATAAAAATGAGGTAGTTTAGGTGTTTAAAGTGTTTTAGAGGTCACTTTTAGGGTTCCCTTGGGCGTGGGTCAAAGTCAAACTGGAGAAATTATTAAAAAAATACAAAAAAAAAAGCTTTTTGGGCACCCAAACCCGTCGGTTCTCCTTGGGTTACATGGTTACGACTAGGTTACGCTTTCGGGTTTGCACAGGTTCTTCATCGATGAACCGGGGCCTGAAAAATGGATCTGGTTGAACCCATAGAGGAATTTGGACCAAGACTAAAACTAGGCGCTAACAGGACCCGAGGACCGATCCGAACTTAACAAACCGACTACCTTTTTTTGTATTACCTTAGAGCTCTTAACAACGATATTTCAATTTTGATTTAGTCTATGGGTGGTGTTGGAAAATTTGCCTCAACTTGTTGGCTTGAACTTCTATTAAAGACTTGGCATTTTTCCCTTTGTTGGCCTTCTTTGTCGGACTGTCACCGAAATTCAGAACCTTGAAACCTAAGTCACGGGGTTCTTAAAGATCATAACTTGGCGACATTGAGCTTGTCAAGGATGCAGCTAGATTTCACGAACAGCAAGGGCCTATAATGTGAGGGTTTGTGAAGTTTCATAACTTTCCAGACATGGCGATCTCACTTATTGTCCACGACTACAAAGATTTCCCCAACCTCCAACTAGAGATTCTGAAGTGGGTTTCTCTCGACTTGGAAATAGAGATCGTCATATTGGTGGGACATGACCTTTTTTTTGGCAATACTTTAATGTCTGTCTCCCCAATGGACCAATAACTCTCATCGGTGGGACTTGCTTACATCGGAGGGAGACAATATGTTGTCTCCCCGATATGACAATGGTTGACTCGGTGGCTCATGAAGAATGTCGTGATGGTATCTGATAGGTTGATAAGGGCAGATGGTGATTATCAAGTGGATGATCGTGCAACTCACATCCTTGTTGTGAATTGTGTCCCAGTCATCAGTGTGAACATGAAAAGCTCACCTGATAACGGACATTGGAACAACTACTCCAATGACAAATTAAATGAAGATTTGATCTTCATGATGGTGGCACGATTTGCAGAGGTGATTGAGATCAAATCAGATCAGATGAAAAATAGGATGCATTGAATGTAAATTAAATGGTGTGTGGCTTGATGAAGAAGGTGGTTGAATGGTTTTACATTGTATGATTTTACAAGAATTGTAATTGAGTGTGTGTGTAAGTTTGAATAGTAACCAATGAGTGAGGTCAACCAAGGGATTGTATTGTTGTTGTGAGTTAACATCTGAAAGTGAAGTTTATAACTTTGTATGTAATTTGTTTACTGTAATACAAAGTGGCTTTACTTGGTGTGTGGGATTTTCTCCCGTAAGGGTTTTCCCATGTAAATTTGGTGTTATCTCTATGTGTGATATTTTATGTCTATTCTTTTGTCCTGTGAATGTGCATCTCAATGAATGTTTTTCCTGCATTTATTTCCAAATGATTTTGCATTAGGAAGGTGTTTTCGCATCTGTGCTTTCCTTACAAGTGGTATCAGAGCCTGGTCAGTTGTGTTATCCTTGTGATTAGGGTTGGATTTGTGTGCTAATCTTGTTCAGTGGGAGTCTTGCAAAAGAATTGATTGTCTTGTT
>VDFB02023931.1:0-50026 GCA_007258455.2 Sequoia sempervirens
CCCCTACTCCCCATTCTTTAACTGTGTGCCAGTGGGGGGTGTTGTACACAACCCACCCACAACTACGCACAATAGTCTGCGGGCTGTTGGGCGTAGCCCTGGGTGGCAGTTACGGCCTCCCCATAACACTTTATAAGTTTATAAATTGTTTTTCTATAAATTAAAATTCATTTTTTTGAATATTTATTTATTTAATTGAATATATATATATATATAAATTATATATATGTATATATATGTATATATATACATATATATATAATAAATATATATATATGTGTGTGTATATATGTATATATATATAGGTTTAATATGAATATATAAATATATATATGTATATATATGTGTATGTATATATGTATATATATATATACACTTTCCCAAAATTATAGAAAAATATTATGATGATTATTTGCAATGATTTCATGTTGTTACTAGACAAATTGAAAGAAAATATTTTATCAAATCAAATCAAGTGATTTTAATAAATGAAATAGATTGAGTAAACTAATAGTTTAATTTCCATGGTGGATATCTTGCAATGAATTATCTTAAAATGTGATTGTTAAGTATAGTAAATTCGCAATCTTAAACAAAATCTTGATGTTTAATAATTATTCAATTCTTTGATTTTCTTTGAGTTCTTTGTTGGTTTCCTTGAGTTGGGTTATAAACATGTGGGGACCCTTAAGTTAGTTGACCCTTCTATAGGAGTTAAGGTTATTGTTTAAAACTTCCAGAGGCATGGGAAAATGGTGGTTTATTATGAGATATTTTAATTTGATACTTGTCTCTATTTTGACTATAGTTGAGATCTTGAGTTTTCTTTTGGGTTGTACCATTTTTTTTATGGGAGTTGATTTATATGACTTTTGGTGAGATGGTTTTTCCTTGCAGTTGTTCTATTATGTGGTTCAATGTTCTTGTTGGTACAATCCCTTGGAATTTGATGATATGTTTTGGGTTACTAGGGAGAGTGGCTCTACGTGGGCGTCGATGCACAAAGGGGCTATCAGGATAACCCACATTAGAGTTAGAGTAATAAGTGATAACCTAATTAATTAATTAGAGGGTGGCTAGTTAAACATTAAAAAGATAATTGTGGATACCTCGTCCACTTGTTAGGGATTTCACAGACTAAAGGTGGGCTAAGAAGGTCGTGGTTGGCAAGATCGTTGCCTCATCTCCACAAGAGGTTAACGGTTCCATATGAGTCACCCTATGGGGCCGATGCCTAGAGAGGTTTTCAAGATAACCATAGATGGGGGTTGGCACCTTAAGAAAGGCAGTCAAGATAACCCATGTAGGACTGTGTGATGACACTCTCCTCTAGCTTTCCCTTGAGTTGTTATTGTTGCTAACCTCTGGAAGTGGTCTTTTAATGTTATGTTCCCTTTATGTGTTCTCTTTTTTTTTTCATGCTTGGAATTTAGACTTGTGTATTTGTTTGGATGTTCTTGGTCGAGGATCCTTCCTTATTTACTCCTAACACGAGGGTGGTCAGGTGGAATGTGCTACACTCCCCATTGGGTTCCCTGTCTTGCAGCTGAACCTTCCAGTGCAGAGTTTTGCAAAGACAGCTAGATCCAAAATTTATATGTTTCTAGATGTATACTTGTACTTCAATTATACTATGGATTGATGTGTTACTCTCCCATGTGTTGGGAAGACTTATGATGTAATCTTGAGTAATTGCTCAATGAGATGTACCTGTAGACTGATGTAATGTATAGTCACATTATGTAATTCATTCTTGAACCATAATTGTAAATATCATTAATGTTGTGTTATATCTAAGAAAATATGTTCTTTATATTTCCAAGTACAATTTATTATGAATGCATGTATGGTTTCTATATGGTTTATTCTTGTCACATTGTTTATCCTTAATAAATGTTTAAATGAAGATATGTGAATGAATGGGTTACGTTAGTAGAATTGATAATTACTTTTTTCAACTTTTTCATGGGATAGATTACGTAATGTCACCTCATGTACCCCAAGGGACTTAGGTGTTTAACTTGTAATCATTAGCTATGTTAATTGCTTTAGTAAATTAAGTGCTTATTCTCTATGTTTTCAAAAAAAAATTGTTGCAGTTTTAGATGTCCTTTGGGGTTTGCACGATGGGGCACTATAACACATCCTAACATTTTAAGCTTTGATTGGGTTCTAGGTGCATGCATTCATGCAAGTTTAGTGGATGAGGGTTGCACATACTTCACATGTCAGTAACCCTTACTGCATTACAATTTACATATATAGTTGATAATTAGGTGTCCATGGTTGATCAACCATTCATATTTTCACCTCTAAATGTATAAATCCATCATTCCTTCTAAAAATTTGAGGAGAATTCTAAAAAAATTCTCTGATCCATTTAAGAATATTTGAATCAAATGATTGCCATATTATCAAAGAGATTTCACAATAGTTGATTATCCACAAATCTGTCCAAAAAAATTAATCAACGAACCTAGCTGACCAATTAACTAACTTGATTATTATATTGCTATCATGGTTAAGCATGTCATCACCCCATTGGTGGGACATTTTGTTATATTTTTCTGATATGTTCTAGTGTTGCTGATATGCTTTCATTTGTCTACCGATGGAGCTATGAGGGGAGTTCACCTGATGTAGTAATGTTAGGCCAATAGTGAATATAGGATGAGTATTTCCAGAAACACTTATTTTTTAGTTGGATCCTAAAAATGTTGCAACTTACTTTCTAATCTACAAAATCTATACAAGGTTCAAATAGTAAAGATATTGATGAAAGATAGAGGAATTGAAAAGATACCTAGATGTTATAGTTGAATATGCTCTGGTAGACATATATGCAAGATGTGGAATCATAGAAAAAACACCTAAATTGTTTGACAAAATGCCTCAAAGAGATGTCATCTTATGGAATGAAATGATTGATTGCAGAATGTGCATAAAATGGATTTTTCAAGGAACCTCTCAAAATATTTGAATTAATGAAGCACTCTGGAACACATCCTAACATTGTAATATTTTCTTGAGTTCTAGGTGCATGAATTCATGTAGGTTTAGTGGATGAGGGCTACACATACTTCACACATTATTAACCCTTATTGCATTACAATTTACATATATAGTTGATCATTAGGTGTGCATGGTTGACCTTCATTCCCATGCTAGCTATATTGAGGACACCCTAAACATTATTACTAAGATGCTAGTTAAATTTTTGGTACATGTGGATCATATATGAATATAGGTTGAGTATTTCCAACAACACTACTCTTTTAGTTGGATCCTAAAAATGCTGCAACTTATGTTCTTCTCTAAAACATTAGTGTGAGGTTCAAATAGTAAAGAGATTGATGAAAGATAGAGGAATTAAAAAGATACCTAGATGTAGTTGGATTGAAGGCCATAAACCAATACATGTTTTTTGTGTAGGAGACAAATCACATCCACAAACATGGAAGAGCTATGCAAAGTAGGAGAAATTGGCTTGGAAAATAAACGTAGCAGGGTATAAAGAATCCTTTATCTGCCATCATAGTGAAAAGTTAGCAATTACATTTGGTTTGTTAAACATGGCCCCTAGTACAACTATTAGAGTAGTTAACAAAATTTAAGTATGTTTTGATTGCCACACTACATCTCAAAGGAGAAATTCAATACTTGAAGGGCTCAATTATCATGATTCCCACACCTCATGCACTACAGGACATTCCTTTGGATCATATTTTCCATAGAACAGGGAAAAATATTCCTCAAATGCAAATGCATAATTCCTGGAGAGACCTAAATTTGTTGATTTCTAATGCCAATTAAATGGTTGGAATACAACCCATAACTTAGGGAGTCAATCTCCTTAGTTTCCATGAACACTATGGGAAAAATTCAACTCTCAGCTACCATCTTGCCAAGCAGCAACTTGGCATCCAAATCATGGTCTGCCTCTAAAACTACTCATTATGTCATCACAACATCCTTAGCTATCACCAAAGAGTGTTTTTATCAACTTGACAATTAATACTTTAGCCAAAACATATCAAACCTTCCATTGTAATTTCTCACTTGATTTACACCTCTCTTAAACTTACATTTAAATCTTTTGATAGGACTTAAAAACCATCCAATTTCAATTGATATTATATCATGATATGTGAATTGATCCAATTTCAAATCCAAGCCTTATTTCAAGTTTCTTGAATTCAACACCCTCTTCATTAATCATGTAGTTGAATCAACAAACCCTATACTTCACTACTTTCATTTGAATATTGGGAATTTGAATTATGGGATAACCAATCTTAAATGCATGCTTGATCAATGGCCCACATGTATCCCTTAGATGAAATGGCTGCAAGTGATAAAAAAAAATCAAGCATATATCTAGCACTTTACTACTAAAAACCAATTCAAATCAACGGCTAAGAAATTTTTTCGATGAAGGTCTATGGCTTCAATAGATCAATGGATACACAAGATGTGCAACCCCTTAATCTACCAATTTATCACAATTAAAATGATTGTGACACATAGCCAAAAGGTTACGATCCACATGTCTCATTCAATACACTAACTTTCTAAGAACATCATTGAGTAGAGAAATAGACCTGCCATCACTTATCACTAGGCTCCACATGGAAAAACTACATTCATTACTACAAAAATATACCCTTACAAGAAAAATCCCTAATAAATAAGAGTTAATCTTACTATGTCGAGTGTCCTTCAAATGTTGCCTATTCATTACTTGGATCCATCACCTTAATTTCCTAAACACAAGACAGGATTAACAATTGAGATGCTTTGGCTTTGATGATCAATGATATCAATGGATAGCTAAACTACCAAGGTGGAAGGTGGACCAATCTACCAAAATCTATCAGATGACACTATATACACTTAAAATCGGTCAAGATAATCAATTAATTAAATACAAGGTATTTAATTAATAAACCTCTTATTTCATCTACTTATAAATAAATTCTAAATTTATTTATAAAGTTCAAATTTTCTAATTCTTATTATCATAAATCATAATCCTCTAATCTTAATTAAATAAACAAATTCAAATAGTTTGTTTTATTTAATTAATATCTTCTTACTAAATTTGAATAATTCCAAATTTAAATTTAGTCACATGTGTACAGCTCTTTCTTCTTGCCACCTCATCATGTCATGTGTCTTATGAATTTAAATATCCTTAATATTTAAATGGGATTTTTCCTCAACAAATTCTGAAAAAAAACTTGGAGACACTTGGCTCTTTTCCTCCATTTATTCTCTCTCACATGAAAAAGTTTTATATTAAAGGGAACACTCTCCTTTATTCCCTCTAACTTCTTCATCCTCCACCCTCAATCTCTCCAGCTAAAATCATGACCGTTGGTTGCTGCCACATCAGAATATGCCTTGGAAATCCTATAAATGTAGTCTCATTCTACAAAATTTCATATCCCAACTTTGAGAAATCTTACTCTGCAGAATTTTCATTAGAGTGCCTATAAGAATTTAGCATTTGTGAGCATTTAGCAATTAGAATTTAGAAGCATTTAATTTATAATCATGGCTTAGTTGTTATCTGCATTTTAGTGATTATAATAGCTTTCATACAGTATTTGCATCACAACATTTAGCATCATATCTTTGTCACGACATCATTATCATATCACTTATCAATCATATAGTTTATCAATCATGTAGGAATAGATTCCTTGCATTTTATAGCATCTTGTTATTCAAGTTGTCATTTGAAAAGTCTTGTGCATACACAAAATCTGAAAGCCATAATGACTTGAGCAAATCCTTGAGGATAGAGAACAATTGGACGATTTTAGAGAGTTTATTTGTTTCAATTAGATTAGATTGTTATTAGAATTCTCTAATATAATGTTCCATTGATTGTTTGGTTTAATTACTCATTCACATATTTTAATTCATACATAAATTGGTGCCCACCATTAGGCCTAGCCCCATTTTTATTGATGCTTTCTAAAAAAATTTGTTTTATAGATCTGGACGTGAACTTCTATGTGGTACATCTGTGATTTATTTTGGCACATATGAAACATCTTTTAGCACATCCAATTCCTGTTACGGAGCATCCAGAGAATATTTCAGCGCATCTAGCTCATATTTTAGCACATTTAGGGGTTCTTTTAGTGCATTCAGAGGTTCTTTTAGTGCATTTAGTAGATATTTTAGCGCATACAATAGTTTTTCTAGCACATATAGTAGTTCTTTTAACACATATGTATGATATTTTAGCGCATATGATTTATGTTTTAGCGCATCTAGTTTTCTTTGCAAAAACTTAAAATTCTGAGAATTGATCAATATGTTTTGTTTTGTAGGTACTTTTAAATGTTGTCAATGACAAATATATCAAACTAATAATGATTTTTGTAGGGGATGGAGTTGTTTTAGTGCTTTCTTTTGATTAAATTAGGCATCTAGTTTAATTAAGAGGTTAATGAACACCCTATCTACTATGATTGTAAAGTGATAGGCCTATGCTCTCTTCTTCACTAGCTGACCATATTGGATCTTGTGGTTTTGTTGCTGATATGTGGTTGTCATTGATGTCAACACTATTGGCATTAATGTCTTAGAACTTGTATATGTCGAGGATATTGAGAAAATTGTAATGAAATAAGTTGTAGGTTGTTAGTGGTGAAGTAAAGTTCAGTCTATTGGTTAGTTCAGTACATTAATGATTAGAGGTTGTGGACTAAAGGGTTTCTTTTCAATTATATCTAGTTTATCCACATTGATTTTTAGAGATTTGCGTGAAGATTTGATCAAGTAATGAGAAGTTGTATTATAACAACCATTTTATTGCTTCAATTGGTGTTCTTGAATGAAGATGATGTGATTTTAGTAATTTCAGTTGTTGTAGATGCTTCTCTGGTGATTCATGATGTTTCTAGATGTTTCTAGATCATGCTATATTTGTGTTTCACATCCGCGTTGATCGTTGTGCTCGTGATTAGATATTTTCTCTTGCATGTTCATGTTTTTCATGTTCTTGGCCAACAGGGTGTTGTAGCGTGTTGTGGATCTTCAAGGAATAATTTTTGAAGGTGGTTCATGTTAGAGAATTTTATTTTGGGTCTCCACTATGTTGTGCTGACCTTGGTTGATTCACATTAATAATCTTTAATGTTTTGGGCCGACAATTTGTATTCATTTTATTATTTTGTTGAGGCTGACATGTAGTGATGTAACTTCTTGGTGCAGATATATATAAGTGATTGTTTATACCATTTGAATGTATGGTATGCGTGAATAATGTTATAAATCTTTTGAAGGTAGAGAAGAGTGTGAATAAGAGTGAAGAAGATTGAAGAAGTGTTCATATGCTTAATCAGAACTGTAATCAGGCATTATCAGATGTTATTTTCTCAGTTCAAATCTTGTGGATGCAATCTAAATCTTTTGTAAGAAAGTGTGTCTTCCTTTTGTAATTGAGTAGTGAACTCTAGGAAGCGCACCTGAATGCATGTGCATTCCCCATTTACATTTCTTTATACTTTTGATAGGGTATAATCTTATGAACTGACCTACACTGTGCTTTTTCCCCTAACCGGGTTTTCACATTAAAAATCTTGGTGTTATGTGTGTTTTTGATGTGTTGTTGATTTATGCTTTCATAGTTATTAATCAGATCTAAGAATAAGGTTAATAAGTTGAATAATTTCAAAGTTTTGTGACAAATGATTCACCCCCCCTCTCAGTTGTCTTCCCTTGTGTTGCCAACAATTGGTATCAAAGCAGGTTCCTTGAAAGAATTTTAATAGCTTGAGGTGATCCGGAATTGTGACATACAAGAAGGATAGTCTGAGATTTGATGGAACAAATTATTCTTTGTGGAAGACTCGAATGGAGTTCCATTTGAGATGCATTGGTGAACCCTATTAGATTATTACAAGCAATAGGTATGTTATTCTTCATAATGGTCCTACTACTACTGCTGAGATTAGGGATGTTGAGTACAATATCAAGGCTAAGGAAACATTGTTGAGTGCTTTGACTGATTCTAAGATGACAAATGTTATGTATCTAAAGACTGCTTATGAGATATGGAAAAAGTTGGAAACTTTGTATGAAGGTGATGCTAATGTGAAGATTGCTAAGTTACAAAGTCTGAAAGGGAAATATGAAATGTTGAGAATGGGTGATGATGAGAACATTACTAATTTCATGCAAAGAGTGAATGAACTTGTGGAAGAATCAGAGATTGTTGCTAAAGTGCTAGATCCTTGCCTGTTGAATACAAAGTCAAAGCTACTACTATTGAGGAGCTCCAGACTATAACAAATGTAACCAGAGACATGTTGATTGGTAAGCTTACTTCTTTTGAGTTGAGTGAATTTGGTGATGCTCTTCCTAAGATAGAATATACATTCAAGGCTACTACTTCCAGAAGAGATATATAGAGATATGATCTAGGAGAAAGTTCTTCTAGAAAGGTATTAAAGTATGAGGAAATGAAAGAGATTGAAGAAGAGGAGAGAAAAATAGAGGAGCTTGAGGCACTTATTGTCAAGAGAGAAGCTAGAGGAGAAGGTAAGTATAAAGGAAAATTTCCTATTAAATTTTTTTCTTGCAATAAGATAGGTCATTTTGCATCAAGGTGTTCAGAAAGAGTCCCTAAGACAAGACCTAACAAGCCTATATTTCAAAGAAAGTGTTATTATGTTGTTGATGAAGGTTTGACAGATGATGAATTTGATAAAGGGAATGCAAATGAGGATGAATGGATATTTATTGCTATCAAGGAAAATGATTTTGTGCCTATTGAATCTATTAGTTGCTCTAATGTGGAGAAAGCTCTAGCAGCCAGAGTTGAAGAGAAAGATGAATGGGTGATTGATAGTGGATGCTCTCATCACATGATAGGTGATAAAAGTAAATTTGTGAGCCTGGAAAAGTATGATGGTGGTGTTGTAACATTTGGTGATGACAAATCTAGTGTAATCCATGGAAAAGGATCCATTTCTCTTGATGGAAAGAATAATACTAATGATGTTCTATATGTGGAAGGTTTGAAGCATAATCTCTTGAGTGTAGGATAGATGGTTGACAAGGGATACAATCTTCAATTCAAGAATGGAAAGTGTAGAATATTGGGAAGTTCCAAAAATGTGATTGCTTCAGGTACAAAAACAAAAGGTAACATCTTTCACTTGAATGTTGCTAGTAAAAGTTGTCTGATTGCTCAAGTTGATGAAACTTGGTTGTGGCCCAGGATAATGTGTCATGTAAACTTTGATAATATTATCAAGATAAGTTCTACTCAAGCAATGATAGATCTTCCTAAGTTGGTAAAGCCTACTAATACTATATGCAAGGAATGTCAGCAAACTAGAATTTCATTTTGGAGCAAACAACATTGTTCAAAAGAAGTGTTGGAGCTTGTTCATATTGATTTGTGTGGTCCTTCTAGAGTTAGTAGTTTACAAGGAGACAGGTACTTCATGTTACTTATTGATGATTACTATAGATTGATGTGGGTTACTTTCTTAAGGGATAAATATGAAGCTCTAGAGAAATTCAAGACTTTTAAGGCTATGGTTGAGACAAAGACAAGTCTGAAGATTAAATGTCTAAGATCGGATAGAGGTGGTGAATTCACTTCTCATGAGTTTAATTCTTTTTGGGAAGTGCATGGGATAAAGAGACAATTATCTGCCCCGTGAACCCCTCAACAAAATGGAGTTGTGGAAAGGAAGAACAAGACAGTTCAAGATGCTACTAGGACTATGATGTTAGAAGGAAATGTTCCTCATATCTAATAGAGAGAAGTTGTAAGTACTATTGTTTACATTCTCAATTGGGTACAATTCAAAGGTGATACTGGTAAGACCCCTTTTGAGGTATGGACTAGTCATAAGACTACTATTAGATATTTTAAAATCTTTGGGAGTAAATTCTATATCAAAAGAGATGAAGAGATAGGAAAGTTTGATGCTAGGAGTGATGAAGGAGTCTTTCTTGGTTATTCTACTAAGAGCAAGGCCTACCGATGCTACAATAAGAGATTAAGGATAGTAGTTGAAAGTGAAAATGTCAAGGTTGATGAAGACATAGCTAGACCATCCATAACCTATTGATATGATTCAAATGATTAGAATAATAGTTTAGCCATAGGAAAGAAAGTTCAAACTCAAAATCAAGTCCAGATCATTTTGGTGAATCAAGAAAATCAAGAGGAAGGAACTAGTGAAAGTGCAGAAGAGAGATCACAAGAGCCAAAAATTCAAGAACATCCTAAGACTCCAAGGTATGTAAGACTAAATCATTCAGAAGATCAAATTATAGGTGATAAGAACAAAGGTGTTCAGACTAGGAGAAAATTGCAAAATAATACTGTCTAATTTCAAAGACTGGGCCTTATAGTATGAATGAAGCATGTAAAGATGAACATTGGGTGGAAGCAATGAAAGAAGAATGACAAAAAATTGACAAGAATAATACATGGATTATTGTTCCTAGACCTAAGGACAAAAATGTAATTGGAATTAAATGGGTCTTTAGAAACAAGTTGAATGAGCAAGGTGAAGTGTTAGAAACAAAGAAAGAATGGTTTGTAAAGGATATTCTCAAATTGAAGGAATTGAATTTGAAGAAACTTTTGCTCTTGTTGCTAGGATTGAAGCTATGAGATTATTTCTTGCTTATGTTGCTTACAAAAAATACAAGGTTTATTAGATGGATGTCAAGTCAGCATTTCTAAATGGCAAATTAGAAGAAGAGGTGTATGTTGAGCAACCTGATGGATTTCAATTGACTAATCAGGGAGATATGGTTTGTTGGTTGAAGAAAGATTTGTATGGACTTAAGCAAGCCCCAAGAGCATGGTATGCCAAATTGGACAAGTATTTGTTGAAGCTTGGATTTAATAAAGGAACTATTGATAGTAATCTATATTTCAAGATTGATCATGATAAAGATTTGATTATTGAAGTCTTTGTTGATGATATCATTTTTGGAGGAGATGATGGTTTGTGCATGAAGTTTGTTGATGAGATGTAGAATGAGTTTGAGATGTCTATGATTAGTGAATTGAAATTCTTTTTGGGATTGCAAATTACTCAGCTAGATAAAGGGATCTTCATATCTCAGTCCAAGTATGTGAAAGAATTGTTAAAGAAGTTTGGTATGGAAGATTCAAAGCCAATTGGTACACCTATGGTGACTGGATGCAAGTTGACACAAGATGATGATTCTTTGAAAGAAAATTAGACTAGATACAGATTGATGATTGGTGGATTTCTTTATTTAACTCAAACTAGACCAGATATCATGAATGTTGTATGCATTGTTGCAAGATTTCAAGTTGATCCTAAGGAATCTCATGTAATTGTTGTGAAAAATATTTTCAAATACTTGAAGGGGATAATTGATTTTGGGTTCTGGTATCCTAAAGAATGTCATCTTACATTGAGTTCTTTTACTGATGTTGATTGGGTAGGTGATGTGGATGACATAAAGAGTACTAGTGGTGGTTCATTTTTCTTGGGTAAGAAGCTGATTTCATGGTTAAGTAAGAAGTAGAATGCCATTTATTTGTCTACTGCAGAGGCATAATACATTGGTGTTGGTAAAAATTGTACTCAAGTATTGTGGATGAAGCAAATGTTGAAAGATGTTAGATTTGTGTATCATGAACTCATTGCTATATTCTATGATAATTCAAGTGCAATTAATATTTCTAAGAATTTGGTGCTACAATCAAAGACCAATCATATATCTATCAACTTTCACTTTTTGAGAGAGAAGGTGAGTGAAAAGGAAGTTAGATTGGAGTATGTGCCTACTAAGGAATAGATTGCAAACATCTTTACAAATTCGCTACCTAAGGATACTTTTGAGTATCTCAGAGGGAAGCTAGGGGTGATTACCCATCCTAATCATAACTAAGATGAATTGACTTGCATCAATATATGCATTTCATAGTTATATCTTGATTTGGATTAATGTTGTGGTGGCTACTACTCAGGGGGAGTAGTCAGATGTTCAAATATGTGGTTCAAAGCTTGTGTGGAGAAAATTCATGTGAAAAATTGTGAATTATCTAAGGAGAAAAGTAATGTGAGGAGAATATTTGTGTAAAAGAATTGAGGAGAAAAGAGTCAGAACCTAAGGGGGAATAAGTGTTGAAGATAGTTGTGTTGATGGTGTTTTTCACATCATGTGTTTCCATCAATGCCAAAGGGGGAGATTGTTGGATGTTGTGGTTGTGTTTCTGATATGTGGTTTTCAATGATGTCAACACTATTGTCATTAATGTCTTACAAGTTGTATATGTTGAGGATATTGAGAAAATTGTAATGAAATAAGTTGCAAGTTATCAGTGGTGAAGTGAAGTTCAGTCTATTGGCTAGTTTAGTACATTAATGATCAAAGGTTGTGGACTAAAGGGTTTCTTTTCAAGAATATCTAGTTTATCCATGTTAAGTTTCAGAGATCCATGTGAAGATTTGATCCAGTTATGAGCAGTTGTATTCTGACAGTCATTTTGTTGCCTCAATTAGTGTTCTTGAATGAAGATGATGCGATTTTAGTAAGTTCAGTTGCTATGGATGCTTTTCTAGTGATTCATGATGTTTTTGGATGTTTCTATATCATGCTTTATCTATGTTGCATGTCCATGTTGATCGTTGTGCTTGTGATTAGATATTTTCTCTTTTGTGTTCATTTTTTTCATGTTCTTGGTTGAAAGGGTGTTGTAGCGTGTTGTGGATCTTCGAGGAATAATTTTTGAAGGTGGTTCATGTTTGATAATTTTATTTTGGGTTTCCACTATGTTGTGGCCAACATTGGTTGATTCACATTAATAATATTTAATTTTTTGGGCCGATAGTCTGTATTCATTTTATTATTTTGTTGAGGCCAACATCTAGCGATGCAACTTCTTGATTTTTATATGATAAGAAACATTTAAAGGGTGTTGTACCCTACATGGAGAGCCCCAAGGGCCAGAAAGTACCAAAACAAAAAACATTAAACAAACCTAGACACCAACAAAAAAAACCAAAACCAAACACGGATCAACACACTGGACCAATAGCTAACCAATTGTAGAATAGCTGGCTTTTTCCCATTTCTTCGACAACAATTGAACTATATCATCCTTAACCCAAATAGGGTGATCCTCGATCTTTTTCATCTCCAACTCTTCATAGCAGCCAAAATGGTACTAGTAACACAGTGGATCATCCTGATCGTGAAGCAAATCAGCCCATACAATTTCTTCTCCAGGGTGTCCAATCTCTCTTTTAGCGCACTAACCTCCTCCCCACCACTCGCAGTGTACTCAGGAACATTCTGCTCCACTCCCATCGGCTCCGAAGAGTGGGAGGATGAAACCTCATGTAGTTCACCACCTGCTTAAGGAACCAAAGAGGGCCCTTTGGCTTTCTCACCAAGATCGTCCTCCGACACCACCTCCAAATAGCTAACCTTTCTATCGAACAACTCCTTGGTTTCTAGGTCTCTAACCTGCACTTTCTTTTTGTTCTAAGCAAGCCTGCCTGAACTCCTTATAATTGCATCATAGCCAGTACCCACTATATCTGCCACCACCGTATCACCCAAGGAATCCTTACTGATATCATTCTTTCCTATATTTTGAGGCACCTTATCCTCCTTACCCTTCTTCTTTAGACCAAGTTTACCAGAAGTCCTTATAGGGGTAGACTTAAGGTCACATAGGCTAACCGATGCACTAGCTTGGGTAGCACCCTCAATACCTTTGTTCTTTTTGTTAGGAAGTTTGGGTTTCTTAGCAAGGATTGGGTGAATCTTTTTGACAAGGCCTTTAGACTCAGCTGGAGATAAATTGGGCTTAGTGGGGTTCTAAATTTCTTCAATACAAACAACCAAAATAGGTTTAGGCTGGCATAAAGCAAGGTGAAAATGGTAAAGTCTAAGAATAAGACCCTAATGGAGTGGGAGGAGGAGTAGGTTCATTGGGGTTAGTAGCAGCCGACGCAATACACTTTTAATAGAAATTTCAAGGTCAATCAGCAGGAAAAAGGGAAAGCTCAAAAGAACTTCATGCCTAAGGTGATTTAGCAAAGGAAAATGGTAATAGAATTAAGTTTTGCACCTTCCTTCTAATGTGATATACTTCATCAAATCCAAACACACCTAGTCCCATGGCTTCTGAAGAACCTCCCGATCGAACCCAGACTGGTTGCACACTGGCGCCTCATTACCAATGAAAAATTTGTTCATTCTCTCATTATCCTAGGTCTTAGAATGCTTAGGATGCTTCATACCCATGCTCTGCATAACTGTCACTTGCACAATAACATCCTCATCTACCATGAAGGAGATGCCACCCATGGAAACATGATGATTCTTCCATGAATTTATGAATTGAGTGGATAGATTAGGGTCACGACCCACCAACCTCTCCATGAGAGGAGAAATACCACCTTCAACACAAATATGCCAAACAAGCGAATCCATGTGAAATTCATTGTAGTTATCTGGTGCAATCTCCACTCTTTCAACTCCCATAATGTCACACTTCACACAGAGTAACTTGGAACTCTGAAAATAGAGAAAATTAGAGACAATAGCTAGATGAAGCATACCCTATGACACAATAAGACATTTAAGCCAAGAACTACCAAGTTTGATCATTAAACCAATATAAAGGTCACACGCACGAGTAGGAAGCTTTTGCAAAGACATCTTAGTAGAGCCATAAATTGATATCATATCGTGCAAATGACTGATAAGGAAGGACATGCCAGGCAGGGAAGGATTTCCTTCCATGTTGCAAAGGCACAAAAATCTAGGTAGTCTAGCCGCGGGGCTATAGTTAGAAATCTCTAATTTGATGACTTTAAAAGGTTGGCCAACTTTAGTGAACCCGTCAAAGGAAGCTAAAAGGTGTGAAACCAAAAAAGTGGACAAAAAAAGCCAATAAGGAGCTTAGTATCATAATTATAGGTCACATCAAATAAAAAAACACGAATTTGAAAATCCTGAAGTTTAAGCAATTCCCCATCAGGAGATTACGCCAAGTACAAACCCAGTTAGAAACAATCAATCGTTACTTGCTGCAAAAAATTATAATTTATTTTTTTAAATCCAGCTACCTGTTATAATTTGAAAAGATCCACTTGCAATCCATCCATTCAATATAACTCATCATCCATCTCATCACCTCAAGTAGACCACATAACCTGAAGAATAAGCAAGTGGATCCCCCCGTAATCTAGCTAAGCAAATGTGTTGTAATCATCAAAATTCAAGTAAGGGCTTTTTCCTTAACTATAATGCTCTAAATATTTGACAGAAAAAGACTTAAATCACACCAACATTTGGACATTTTCTAGTGTATGCTTAAATTGGGCAGTGTGTCTGCAACCTGGTTGCCCTCTCTATAGATATGACTAGCCACATTTAAATTTAGATTTAACACAAGTAACCTTATGTAAAGAAGAATATCCTTAGTGTTCCATCCCAACACTCTACCACAATTTATAGCATCAATAATGGAATTTGAATCCCCTTCAATGTGAAGGTTCACAATCTCCAGAGAAATAGCTATATGTAAGCCTTTTAACAACACACAAGCTTCCACTATCATAGAAGAGTGAATACCAATCCCTCTAGCATAGCCAACCCTCAAACAACCTTGGTGGTCTCTAATCAATCCTCCAATACTTTCTCTTCCAGGGTTGCCTTTAGCAGCCCCATCAAAATTAAGTTTGAACCAGCCTACATCCGGTGGTTTCCAAATAGTAGCTCTCCTGGCAAGAATTTTAGAGTTATCATAGGAATTGGTATCTAGGTTCTAGTGCCAAACTTTAGCCATGCTTATTTCCATCTTAGTTGAACCAGTATCCAGGAATTTACCATTAAAAAGAGAAATATTTTCCTTAATGAGTTGGGCCCCAATGCCAAAAACCTCTTTCAAGTTCATCTCAGTGTTCTTGAAAATCCTGTTGTTTCTCTCTTTCTATAAGCACCAGCAAATAATGGGAGGAATTTGGTTCAAGATTTCCACAATTAGAGGATGGGAAAAGGGACCAGACCAACCTTCAATAAAATATATGATATCTTTATACATAATCCACTGAATCCCCAATCTTTCAAACACCATCTCCCAAACTTCTAGAGCAAAGGAGGAGTGTAACAACAAATGATTAACAGTTTCCTCATTGCTTTTGCACAAAAAACATATGTTGGGGATTTGGAATCCCCTTATCCTTAGATTGTCTTGTGTCAGAATTTTGTTGTGACACAGTCCACCAGAAGAAATTAACTTTCAGTATCATGTATCAATTCCATACTTTCTTCCACAAAGTATTCACCACACCCTGGTCTACTAGCTGTCTGTAAGCAGTTTTCACAGTAAGATCACCCTGTTGATCATGGATCCAGAAGAACTCATCCCCACGGGTTGAAGGGGTTATTCTAGTAAAAGTGAGCAACTCCTATAGGGATTTAGCAAGAATACACATATTTAGGGATAAAGGATAGTTCATTTACTAATCACCTTCCATTTCCTAGCTCCCAAAGGCCTTATCAGGTAGTCACTAATATGAATTCCAAACACTTGAACAAACTGGCCCATAAGGACTCTAAACTTAGAAGAATCCAGGGGGACGTCAAGCAACCAAGTTTCCTCCCAGAATCTGATTTTGCTTCCATCACCAATCTTCCATTTGATCCCTTCCTCAAAAGATCCTAAAGATTGCAAATCCCCTTCCAAAATAGAGACCCTTTAGGGTGGGCCTTCGAGAGGCTGTCAATCAGAGGTCTGCTCAAAAGATACTTAGCATTCATTATCTCACACCAATCCTTTTTATCCCTTAGATGATCCCACCCCACCTTGGCCACGAGAGCTTTATTAGAAACAGTAATAGTTCTTATTCCAATCCCACCACAACTTTTAGGTTGGTAGAATTTATCCCATTTAACTAGAGCAAGCTTCTTTTTTTCCTTAGTACTAGACCAGAGAAAAGACCTTTGGATTTTCTCGAATTTCTCAGCAATATATCGAGGCATCTTGAATAGGGATAGGAAGAAAACTGGGATAACTTAAAGAACAACAGATAGAAGTTGAAGCTCACCCACATAGATGATCAAAGAACCTTTCCACTTGGCAAGCTTAGATTGAATCCTCTCCAAAATGGAATACCAAAACTCCTGAGTGACTTCTTTGAAAGTTAGGGGCAACCCTAGATAGACTGAAGGTAGGGACCCACTCTGATAGCCTAGAACAATAGTGACCCAAACCTGCAGATTAGGAGTGTTGTTAAAGAAGTAAATAATACTTTTGTTGTAGTTGATACATTGCCCTAAGCAAGCTGCATAGTTATTAAGACATTTTTTCCATTTCCTGGCTTCCAACGTCGAAGCTTTCCCAAATAGGAAAGTATCATTCATAAATTGTTGAATCACCATTGGATGAAGATTAGTAGTAGCTTTGATCCCTTTGATAGACCCCTCCACCATCATTCTGGAGAAGTTCCTACTTAGAACATCTACCACCATTATGAATAAATAGGGAGATAGAGGATCTCACTGTCTAAAACCTTTCCCAACATTAAAAAACCCAAAAGGGGAGCCATTAACCAGAACAAAATACTTTACCATAGTGACACATTCCATTATTAGGTTCATCATAGATTGATTAAAACCAAACTTAGCAAGGACTTTGGGAACAAAATTATAGATCACCTTATCATAGGCCTTGGATATGTCAAGCTTAAGGGCCATACCAACATAGTTACATCTATCCATGGAGTGAATGAGTTTATGTGTTGCGATGGTAGCATGAAGGATATGCCTACCAGGCACAAAGCCTTTCTGAGTTGGGCTAATGATTTTATCAAGAAGTGGTTTGATATGGTTAACCAAAATTTTGTAGAGTATTTTATAAAAATTATTGCATAGGCTTATAGGACGAAAGTTAGTCATATGTTGAGGATCATCTATCTTGGGGATCAGAGCAATGAAAGTGTGATTTAATTGCTTGAGAATCTTACCTGTCTTAAAGAAATCTTGAGCAGCCAGAATAAGGTCTTCGCTAACAATCTCCCAAAAGGTCTGAAAGAAGGCCAATGGGAAACCATGAAGGCCCAGAGCTTTGAATGCCCCCATGCTAAAGGTAGCCATCTTAACTTCCTCATACGTGACAGGACAAAAAATCCCCATATTGTCAATCTAAGAAATTAGGTTTGGTAATGAGTCTAGCAGTAGACTATCAAGAGTCAGGATAGGAGCATCTGTCTGTGCCTCAAAGGCCTTCTGGAAGTAGTTCGCAACCACCAAACCAATAAGGGAGGGCGAACTGACCACCTCACCCTAAGCATTGTGCAACTTGTTTATCTAGTTTCTCCTCTTATGTTTAATAGCAAAAATATGAAAGGAGGTATTCCTATTTCCTTCTTTCAACCATTGAACCCTGGATTTATATTTCCAAAAAACTTCCTCTTTCTTGAGAATTCATTCCCATTCTCCCCAACACTCTTTCTCTTGGATGCAAGTGGAGAGTCTGGTATCACCCTCCTCCATTCTCTTTTGAATCAACTTCATCTTATCCCCTAATATTCTTTTATGTTCAAAGACATCCCCAAAGACCCTTTTATTCTAGCCCTTCACCATACATTTAATGTTCTTTATCTTAAAAGAGATTCAAACATGGGAGACCCACGAACCAGAATATTCCACCATTCAACAATTTTTATTTTGAAATCAGGGTGGGAATTCCACATGATTTCTAAGCGGAAAAGAAAAGGACCAACAACAAACTAGTTGCACAAGGTTAGCATTTGAATGTATGGTGTGCATGAATAATGTTCTAAATCTTTTGAAGGCAGAAAAGTGTGAAGAAGAGTGAAGAAAAGTGAAGAAGTGTTCATATGCTTAAATGGAACTGTAATCAGGCATTAGCAGATGTTATTTTCTCAGTTCAAATCTTGTGGATGTAATCCAAATCTTTTGTAAGGTAGTGTGGGGTATGTGCAGGATCATCATAGAAAAAACATTCCCTTATGTGGAGAAAAAATTAGAAAAATCAGAGTTAGGAAACTTGATGTAAAAATTTGAATAAGTTATCTATACTATTTCAAAAATATGTAAGAATAGAATCTATAGAAAATTGAATGTAGTTTCTAAACTACTAGGCTTATTTTTTAAAAATCTATTTGGTGAAAATTTTAAATTTCAATGCGAGTACTTAAATTTTAGGGGAAAAATAAGAAGTAGGTGTCTATCTAACCACCCTAACCACAATAAAATGATAATATTTTTTTATAATATTTTAGATATAAGTAGAGGACTCATGTCTCAATGTGATGCATATTTTTTGTAAAAAATTTCCAAGTAAATAATTAATTATGATTTTTTTATTACAACTTTGAGAAAATATAAAAAACGCGTATGTCTAACCACCTTAACTTGGTCAAAACTTCATGAAATTCAATTTTATTTATTTTTAATCCTATATTATGTGAAGCATAGAATGTGACGCATTTTTCGGATTAAAAAAATGTGATACCATTTGAAAACTATAGATGTTTTTCAATCAGCCTATCAATCAAGACTTTAGTCATAATTCAAATAGAAAATGAATAATAATTATTTATTAAATTAAAATTAAAGTATAATTTATAATGATGAAAAATTGAGAATATCCTTTAAATACCCTTTTCATTTCATCAATTTAGGGTAAAAAAAAAAGTCATTAGCCACATACCCTACACACACCCATCATATCGCCACTTTTGGCCCATCATGATCCTGCACATACCCTATGTCTTCCTTTTGTAATTGAGTAGTGAGCTCTAGACAGTGTTCCTGAATGCATGTGCATTCCCCATTTATATTTCTTTATACTTTTAACAGTGTATAATCCTGTGGACTGACCTCCACTGTGGTTTTTCCCCTAACCGGGTTTCCACGTAAAAAATCTTGGTGTTATGTGTGTTTTTGATGTGTTGATTTATGCTTTCATAGTTATTGATCAGATATGAAAATAAGGTTAATAATCTGAATAAGTTTGAAATTCTCTGAAAACTGATTCACCCCCCCTCTTAGTTGTCTACCCTTATGTTGCCAACAAACCAGAATGCTAGACTCACTCTTTCATGTTTTGATAGCACCTTTAGAAGGCCTGCCATAGTGGGAAAAAGTACTCACCCTACGGGAACAACCTACATGGGAACAACTAAAGCCAATTTTTTTGACCCACTATAATTAAAAGTGAATTTGAAGAAACTCACAATTCAACGGTAGTGTGCAAGATAACCATCCCCAAAGCCTTTGTTCTAAAGGTTGGGAGGTCTCCTGAGGGAGTTTATCATTTGTTGCACTGAATCTAAACCCTTACTAAGTACCTTAAGTGTAGAAGCCAATTGAGTCAGTCTTCGACCACTTTTAATATTCATAGTGCAAGGGGAGGGAAGGATATTTCCCCAAGATACCATATAACTATCAAGGATTACTGGCCAAAAGTGGAGGATTCAGCTTTGGTTAAGACCCAGGAAAGGAAAAAATACATGCACCCTCTAGGGGGTGACACGGCTGTGTGAGATGACATAGTTCTAAGATGTGGCTTGTGATATTATAAGTGACCCTTGGGTGCTGGCAAGAAGTTGAGTCCACTTTTTGGCCAAAAAGTGGAAGTGTTTTCCTTGATTTTCAGAATTTGACACATCTGACCTTAAAATTTGAAGCACTTAGAGATGGAATCTTCAAAAAAGTCACTCATCACAAAATGTAGTACTCAGAGTCTATTTTCCAAATATGTAATTTATTTTAATACCTAGATGGTACAAATTGAGTTTCAATAGGTGTTTCTAAAAACCATTTTTTAAAAGTCACTTTTTTTTTACCATGCCATGCACATGTACAACATCCATATTTTGACCTAAATTATTGTATTTTTATAAATCCTTTTGAGAAAAGATTTGTGACTCACTGAAGCACGTTTTCGATATTTTTTATAATTTTTTATTGAATATTTTATTTTTGTTAAATTTTTATTAGCCATATTTGTCATTTTGAAAAATTGTCATGTACGACACGCATAAGATGACCTAAACTTATCATTTTTTTTATTTTTTTTAAATTGAAAAGAATTGTTTGAAATGCGTTCTTGTGCAATCCATTCTTAAATATGTTATATTGATCAAAAGTTATTCAATAGTTAAAAACCCTGATATTTAAAGTTTATGGACCAATTTCATCATAAATTAATTGAAAAATAGAGAAAAAAATTACATATTTGGAATCTACACTATCTCATCTAGAATGGGTTTTAATTTTGTCAAAAGATTCTGCAAAAAAAGTTATCAGCCATATGTCTAAACTCAGTATTTTTCTTTGACATTGTTAGAACCTTCAACTTGCAGGTCAAACCAAGTTGAAGGCCTAGGTTCGGATTCCCAATGATTTTTCCGAACCAAAATACAAGCCAAAAACCCAACCACAAAGCAAATCCAATTTTAGTTTTTTAGAAACAAGATCCCGGTTTACAAAACAGGATCCCGTTTTGTAAACTGGGATCTCGTTTCTTAATATTAAATGTGGTGATCCTTGATAGGGAAACAAGATCCCACTTTATAAATGGGATATCTTTCATTTTTCAATGATCCCCACATTTAATATTGGGGAATGAGATCTTGATTATAAAACGAGATATAAACAGGATCTCGTTCTATAAACAAGATCCTATTTTTTTTAACCATTTTATTTAAATTTACTGTGAAGTCTGCAACTTCACATGCATAGTTGAGAGCAGTAAAATTGGGCTATTTTTCATCAACTATTGTCTTTACAAGTGGTGAACTTGCATTTTTGATTGATTTTTTCAAAGGAGGTATCATGTAAACCATTTTTGAAGTGGAATTGTGTTAGTTTTGTACTTGTTTGGAGGAACAAAATGTCTTCAACTTGCAATATGGATTGAATTTTTCAAAGGAAGCAAGAAGAAAACAGTTTTTAAAGTGGAATTGTGCTAGTTTTCTACTTGTTTTAAGGAACACAAGAATAATTTTGTCCTTATAGGTCTTCAACTTCCAATTTGGATTTATTTTTTGAAGAATTTCACTATTGACATTCATTTGTGCTTGAGAATTTTATAATCATGGGTTCAAAAGCTCGTAATAAGAGGAGGAAGACATTGAATCCTCAAGAAGTTGAAGAAAATAAAGAGGAGAAACAAAGACAAAGAGAAGGAAGAATGAGAATGAAATCAATGAATGATGGTGGAGCATCCAATTCCACAACTATTGAAGATGAAAACATTGAAGAGACCATGGTTGTAGATGAAGCTAATTTGCAAGAAGTCAATTTGGAGAAGAATATGATTATACAAGTAAGTCCTACTATGTTTTCAAATCCCTCTTTCAATGGTATGGATAATGTTTCAATATGCACAAATCCAGGTACGTCTTCAAATCCACATGTTAGTGAAATGGTAAATTCGTATATAGAAGTTTTATAAGATGTTGGACTTAACAATGTTGACATTGATAATATTCGAAGAGATGAAACTTTTATAGAATTTGTTGAAAATGAAAATGAGAATGATCCTTTTTTTTAAATGAAAACAAAAACTATTTTGTTGATGAAAATGAAAATGAAAATTGTTTCGTTGATGAAAATGTAAATCGTTTTGAAGTTGAAAATGAAAATGAAAATAAAAATGAAGATGAAAATCTAGAATCTGATGTTGAATTTAATGAAAATACTTTTTTTTAAATTGAAAGTGGTGTTTTCGATAATCTTCCTAGTCAAATATCTTGGAGGCAAATAAGAACACATGCGAATAGAATATACAACAAATTCTTTTATTGTAAAAAATTTATATTTCAATGTCAACTAATGATGCAATTGATGAGAATGCAAAATATGATTACCAAAAAGATCAATCATTTAAACATGTTATGTCTACTGTTGCTAGTGACATTCAATCTATTGGGAAAAATAGTCGATCTAAAGAAAAAAAATGCAATAAGAAGAGGTTTAACAATTGCTATAGTTAATAAAGAAACTTTGAATAAAATAATGGTAAGCAATATTAGTGAAGTTTTAAAAATACATCCTATTACATTGCTAAGAGTGGCAAAAAGAAGAGAAAGTATAGAAAATGATCCTATCAACCAATGTTGGAGTTTCAGTGGTCGACTCCCAAGGTTTAATATGAAATTGAATGTTGAAATTAAATCTTTGATAGAAAAATATTGGCATGATAATACTAGGGTTTCATCTAATGCTAGAGATGTTTTAAAATTAAGGGTGGGGTCCAAAGTTTGCGATCCTCACTCAAAACACCTATTAGATACAACAAAAACTAAATTTTATAAAAAAAAATTGTGGTGATTTAGTGTTACCCGGTAATATTAATATAAGTCAAAGGTATTTTGAAAAATGTAAACCCTGGTATGTAAAAATTAATAAAAAACGAATATCTTTTTGTTGTAAAATGTATGTTCAATTTCGTTATTTTTATGACATTTTTCGATATATATGTTGTACCTTGCATATTAACATGATTATATAGGAATGTGGTATTAATATGCCACTTCAAGCAATAAGGGAGTTTATTTTAGGTTTGTTTTGTGAAATATCTAATGGTAAATTGTTTTATTTAAGTTCTTGTATTTCTAGACAATGCATTGACTGTGGAAATCTTTCATTCTTAAGAATTTGTATGCATGAAAGTGTTGATAATGATTTTGGACAACAATTAGTAGATGTTAAAATATTTAAGAATGTTCACTATTATTTAAAAGATGGAAAAATAGGAAAGTGTTGTGATTTAGTTACAAAAAAAGGTAGTGTGCATGCATTCATGAGTGAATTTAAGAATAAGATTGTACCAAAATACGTCATGCACTCTCAGCATGCTTGATGGTTTGATGGCCAATCTCATGCATGTATAAACACATTTCCAATTGGTACTATACTTTCAAAGGTTGATTTTGCGGAAAATTATACTCTAGCTCCACAAGAGGAAATTCAATCACAGTATTATAATTCAGTGCAAGTAGCTATGTTTGTCCATATTGTTTATAGACATGTAGATGATAGCACTGAGGATGATAGAAATTTTTTGAGGGAGTATCATTTTTATTTGAGTGACAACCGATTACACTTGTCAGAGTTTGTTCCATACTGTTTCAGTATATTTTATAGAAATTTAAGAGAAAGAGGAATCCAGATGAAAGAACACCTCATATGGTCAGATAATTGTACGGGGCAGTTCAAGAATTCTTGAATGTTCTATTGGTTAAGTAGGGTTCACAAGCAACTTAATGTCCAACATATATGGAGTTTTTTTGAAACTAGGCATGGTAAAGGAGAACATGATGGAGCCAGTGCTTGTGTCAAAAGAATTCTTGCTAGAAAACAATTAAAATTCGAGGATGCAATAAAATTTAAAGATGCACGTGGGATTGTGGATTGGTGTAATAAAAGATTATCTGCACCTGGTTCGAGTGAGTAATCTATAGTTCATCGATTCTTTTGGTTGGTTGAAGAAGAGAACATTGTACCTAGAGTTGACTATGAGACAATCAATGGATCTACTAAATGGAATTCATTTAGGAGCTCAACAACAAGCACATGGACTATCTGGACAAGGGATCTTGCATATTTTTTCTAGTTTTGTATCTTAGGAGATTGGGAATCATGTGAAAATACAGAATGGGTTGAACAATGGGAGTAAAAATTGTTGACACCTGCACAAGCATGTGATCAATATGAAAGACCTATTGAAGAAAATGATCAAGTGTTTGCATCTGAAGACTATGACCGTGTTTCATACCTTGTACAAGAAGGTCATTTAATTCAATTTATTTCATTTTATTTCACTTTATTAAGTTATTTTGTAATATTAAATTATTTATATGGATATGCGCAATTTATTAAATCAAATTTTGTTTGCAGGTCATGTGTATGCTATTGTTGCACCTGCGGGGAATGAAGAGCAAATAGAATATTGGTTGTCTCATTGTGTGGAGACTAAACATAAGTTAATAACACCTTGAGAAGATGATGATGGCTATCATTATCCAAAAGGTATGGTGATCCCCTTAAGATATCCCCTTAAGAAAATTTTGATAACAAGTTTTTGATCCCCTTAAGCAATTTTTTAGAACAAGTCTTTGATCCCCTAAAGAAAATTTTGAGAACTTATTTGATGATGGTTTTCATGTTTTCCAATAGGATTGGTGGTGATTGTTGGAACTTGGCTATGAAAATACCTGACAAGGAAGAATGGTCTACCTACATTCGAAGATTATGAAACACATAAAAAGATTATACATTATTCACTTTTGGTGGTGGAAAAAATTATAAAACTAGATCGGTATCATGGAAGACCTGCAAATAAAGTGCTATGGACAATTTCTATGGAAGAGCATGATATAATCATAGATGCATTGCAAAAAAGAGAGGATGCAAATGGTACAATGGAATAAGTAAATACAGAAAAATATAGTTTTAGTTTTATATTGTCCTTTTAAATAGATTAAATACATGTTTTGATATTTTTCAAGTATGTTATTAGTTGAAAATGATTTAGATTGTCCTTTTATAGATCCTTAAGCCATAATCACAAAAAGGATCTAGTCCATGCAGATTCAACCTAGACAACATGGAATACTTGGTAAAAACAGATAATTATTAGTTAATTTATATTTAAATACATTTTTCGATTACATATTGATATTGCTTGTACATTAATAGTTAAAATTGATTTATTATCCTTTTTTCTATCCTTAAGCCATCATTGCATTGATCTCATACTTTGAAACAAAAAGGAGAGGATGCCTCGATTCAACCTACACACATGTGTGGAATACTTTTAAATGCGGGTACTTGAGTTGTGTACATATAAATAGTTTTATATAAATTAAAATATGTATGTTTTGATGATTTCATTGATATTGCTTGTACCTTTTTTATATCAGGTGGGGTGAAGACCTACTACATTCTAGGCACGAGTTTGAGATGTTCTTGAGATGGCATATCTAAATTTTGTAAACAATGTTTTGAGATAACATATATGTACATACATACTTACAGAATTAAACATTTTGTACAAATTACAAATACATGTACATACACAATTATGTACTCTATGTACTTCTATGTATCAAAATCAATATTCTATATATTTTGTTTGTTAAATGTGCATGTTTTCCTACTTTGAAACTTTATATTTGATTGTATAATCACTAAATATCATGCATAAATTATTGTTAAATCAATTATATCCTTAAGACTTATTATGACCTGTTAAGACATCCTCTTAAGACGTGGAGGTGGATTCACATATCCTAAATATTATAACCCCTTAATACATTCCCTTAAGACATCCCCTTAAGACATCCCCTTAAGACATTGTATTATGACCCCTTAAGACCGTTGGATGTTGTGGTTGTGTTTTTGATATGTGGTTGTAATTGATGTCAACACTCATTGGGAGAAATTTACATTAAAAAATGGGTCTCCTAAGGAACTCTAAAAAGGAAAAAAATATCTCAAATAATACAAATTATTTAAATATAAAAAATATAAATTACTTAACTACATGAGTTAAGTGGGGACACATGTTTCTATTATAATTCCTTAAAAAACTCAATTCCATTATTTTTTTAAAAGTAGTAACATATATTTTTATTGACAAACTCAAGTTCACTTTTCATTTTAGATTATTTCTTTTCTTATTTTTTATTTTTTATTTTTATTTAAAATATTTTAAAGTCAAATTCATTTTTTTTTAAAGTAGTAACATATATTTCTATTATAATTTATTAAAAAACTCAAGGTCACTTTCTTTTTCTTGATTATTTGTTTTTATTTAAAAAATGGTAAAGTAAAAGTAACTTTAAATATTTTATTTTATACTTAATATTTTATTTTATATAAAATTTACATTCATATATTCTTTTATAATTTTATTCCTTTAGACTTTCCTTATTATCTTCCTTAGTTTTTTCATGTTTGTTTTTCTTTTTTTTTTTTCTTTTTTTTTTTATTTCTTAAGTTTTATTTTTTATTTCCTTTTTGGTATTTTAATTTTTTTTCTTATAAATTTACATAGAAAAAATGAGTGCTCTCATCCCCACCCTAATGTGACTATATAACACTTATTAGCGTAATTAAATCAAGTTTCATATTATAGATTTATGATTTTATAAATTTATAATTTATATATATTTAAATTTATGATTTTATAGATTTAGATTTATTATGTTATGTACTTTATTTAAATAAACATGTTTATAAGTTTTATAAATAGTGGCAAAGTAATTTCATTCCAAAATTTTAAAATATTTTTAAGAAATTTTTTGTTAAAATATTTTTGAAATGTTTTTTATATATTTTTTTTATAAAATAAGAAGCACAAAAAGAGATTTTTATTACAAATTAATTTCATTCAAATTTTTAAAATATTTTTAAAAATTTTTGTTAAAATATTTTGAAATGTTTTTATATATTTTTTTGTTTTAAGAATGAAAATATTTTTTAAAAAACATAATAATTTCTATAATAGAATTTAAGAACATAAATCTAAAAAATAAAAAGAATATTTTATATTTAGAAAGATGAATGAGATAGAATAGTATATGTAGAGTTAAATTAACCATCATGAGTTAATTCATAGGATTTTAGAAAGTTTTATTTTATAAAATAAATAATTTTATTTTATAAAATAAATAATTTTATTTTATAAAATAAATAATTTTATTTTTATTTTGGATGATGTCACCGTAACAGTTGACATCATCTTTTAATTGATTTTTGATAAATGGAAAAGCTGATGATATCATCCTTAGGAGGCCCATTTTTTATGTAAATTTCCTCTAATGATTAGCATTGATGTATTGAAGGTTGTATATGTCGAGGATATTGAGAAAATTGTTAAAGAAAGAGTTGTAGGTTGCTAGTGGAACAGTGAAGGTCATGAAGGTGTCTTGCTCAGTATGTTGATGATCAATTGTCGTGGACTAAAAAGTTTATTGCTAGAAGAGTATCTAGTTTATCCACTGGAAGTTTCAGAGGTTCACGTGAAGTTTTGATCATATTATGAACAATTGTGTTTTGACAGTTTTTTTGTGGTTTCAGTTAGTATTCCTAAGTGAAGTTTATATGATTCTAGTAATTTTAGTTGCTACGGATGTTTCTCTATTGGTTCTTGTTGCTTTTGGATGCTTTTAGATCATTATCTATCTTTGTTACATGTCCTCGTTGATTGGTGTGATTGTGGTCAAAGATTTTTCTCATGTGTGTTCAGGTTTTCATGTTCTTGGCCGACATGGTGGTTGTAACATGTTGTGGATCCTTGGAGATTAAAATTTGAATGTTTGGCACACTCAAGGATATTTTTTTGGGCCTCCACATAATATTGGCTGATGGTGTTTGATTCACATTGAAAAATTATCTGTAAATTTGGGCCAACATTGTAAATGTGTTTTATATTTTGGTTGACGAAGTTGATGTAAATCCATGTTGCAGATATATAAGAGTAGATGTTTGTGTGAATTTATGCATGTGTGTGATGTGAAGAAGTACCAAAGAAAGTGCAAGCATGCGAATAGTGATCTAATCATTCGATTGCAAAGCAGAGTGTGAAGAAGTTTGAGCAAAGTGTTAAGGAGTGTTTATGTGCTTAACTGAAACTATAATAAAGCTTTTGTAGAAGTTATTTTCTTAGTTCATACCGTACAGATCTAATCCAAATTTCTGTAAGGAAATGTGTCTTCCTTGGGCAGTGATCCCTCTTGTATTTGAGCAGTGAGCTCTAGGCAGTGTGCCTAAATGCATGTGCATTCCCATTATTCTTCTTTATACTTTTAACAAGGTATAATATTGTGGACTAACATCCACTGTGGTTTTTTCCCTAACAGGGTTTCCATGTAAAAATCTTGGTATTTTTTGTGTTTTTGATGTTTTGATTGTTTATGGTTCATTGTTCATGCATCAGAATTGAGATTGAGTTAAGTTAAGTTTGAAAAGTTTAAATAATTTGTGACAACTGATTCACCCTCCCCTCTTAGTTGTTTGTCCTTATTTTTCCAATAAAGACATCGTATTAGGACCCCTTAAGACATCCCCTTAAGACGTGTTGTATTAGCACATATTCCTAAATATTATACTTAATTGTATCATTTTTTATGATGACTCACTCTAAAACTTATAATACTTATTTATATCACTTAATATTTATACTCAATTATACTATTCTTTGATCCCCTTAAGACATGTCGCATTAGCACATATCCTAAATATTATAATTAATTGTATCATTTGTTATGATGACTCACTCTAAAACTTATAATACTTATTTATATCACTTAATATTTATACTTAATTATACTCTTCTTTGATCCCCTTAAGATGTCGTATTAGGACCCCTTAAGACATCCCCTTAAGATGTGTTGTATCAGCACATATCCTAAATATTATACTTAATTATATCATTTTTTATGATGACTCATGCTAAAACTTATAATACTTGTTAATATCACTAAATATTTATACTCAATTATACTCTTCTTTGATCCCCTTAAGACATCCCCTTAAGACAACCTATAATTTGTAATACCCCCTCTATTTTGCTTTCTGGATGGACAGTGTGTCATTGTTTGCTTTGATGTACTTTTTTGTTATTGAGATACTCTATCATGTGTGTTAATTGATCGCTATTTATAGAGAGATAGTCTATTTGTGTGGTGTGATGTATCTTATCTGATGCTTTATTTGGCATGTTTTAATTGGTGTAATGATGATTAGTTATTATAACATATTATTGCATGAGATATTTGTTTATGATGGAACTGTCAGTCTATGATGAGTGTATTGGTGAAGGGGACGAGATTGCATCATTCACTTGCGAGTACCCTACGATTCCAAGATTTCCTCTTCAGGATGTATTTTATTATGTTATGTATATGCACATTCAATATGCTCTTTGTTCGCAGGTTGACAGGTACGAGACATCGACTCCACCTGGTTCACAGGTTTGAGTGTGTCCATTGGCCAATGGTATTTGATTGGGAGATACTAGCTAGGTTTTTCATGCCAATTAATCACCCTAGTCATAGTCTATCATCGGGTTTTAGTGTAAAGCCCCACAACATAACCCTAGGGGAAGTTGCAATTTACTACACAAACAAAATAATTTTTTTTTATTAAGTACAAAATAACATGCAAGTTAACTAACCATTGCCAACCAATCCCCTAAGGTTAGAAGATTGAGTTACTTAAACCCAACAAGAAACATGAATTGAAACCATAACATTTAATTACTTCAGGCATTAAGAACACATACATTCCAAATAAGATTATTTACATCAAGAATAAGAAGTGCCACATGATTTCAATAACGATCACATAACAATAAGATTACAACACTCATTCCCTGAATGAGATAAATCCAATAAGTATAATTACGAATTACAACATCCACCTCGATAACAAATGAGGGGTAATGAAATACAATATACAACTAAAAAGAATAAAGCATGAAATGAAACTGGCTCCCATGAGCTCTCCAACTAGAAATCTCATCCACATGAACAAGAAGAAAACCCAATGGATTAAGGTGCACGCTCCACCCAACCATGTGATACCCGAAGGCTCACCCCCCGTGCTAGGAGATAGTAACAAGGAATTCCTACACAAGACCATCTACCACTAGACACAAGCTAAAACATAACTGAACTAAATTGAATACAAACAAATTATCACTTAATGCAATGGTTATAATGCTTCCAGAGAACAAGGATCATTTATGCAGTACAACAACTGACTTCTGGTTGATATAGAGAGAGTGTCACATGACATTTGCTATAAGTTACCCTGGATCAATTGTCTTAGGTAACCAAACCCCCACCTTGGGTTATCCTGGCTCAACTCTACCAGTCGTCGAACCCTCATACAAACTGTGCTTCTCGTCTCATCTCAAACCTTAAAAGTGAGATTCATGAGAGAGGCGTTAATTATCTTAATTAGTCTGAGAGTTTTTCATTAATTCCTTTTAAGTTCACTTATTTAAAACCCTATGTGAGTTACCCTGGCTCCCCTTTGTGTGTCAGACCCCCACAAAGAGCCACTCTCCTATCAACAACATACACGATACAAGATTACAATCCAATGGGTAAACCAAATAAGACAACCTCTCCAATCTAAGGAGGCAATGAACAAAGGAAACTCACTCCAAACACGGGAGGAAACAAAAATACAAAATCCATTCCTTCCAAAGGAGGCACAAACCACCTAAACCACTCCTAATCCCAAGGAGGCACCAACCATCCCCGTTTGTGAAAATCGGGTGAAACAACATGGTGCAACTATACACATTTCCCAAGGCAATTCACAAATCGAACCACCACATAATCCCAAACTAGAATAACTCCTCTAGAAGACTTACTAGAAAAATAACCCCATCTTCCCCACATCGAAAAAGAATGAAAACATCCTTTAGAAAACATTTCAAGCAACTCAATATCGAATGTTAGGGTTTCCTAAACCCAATCCAAGCAATGATGTAGAACATGAAATTAATTTAATAATTAACGTTATTTGCACACACTCTAAGTAAATCAAATCACATTGACAACTTAAGGAATTTAAACCCATAATCTAATTTCATTTGTTTAGTCATACAAACTGATTCAAATCAATCATTTTCTTAAAAAAAAATTTATTAAAAAAATCAATTTCATTTCAACTATGAAAATGGGATAATCTTTTTAAAATTCCTATTTAAATATTTAAATATCATTTAAATATATACCTCTAAAATATCATTTTTATATTACAAGATTTCCCGATTATACATAATAGTCAAAATCAAATCTTTAAATAAATCATTTTATTATAAAGACGATGTCTTTCCAATAATTTATAAGAAAAATAATCATTTTCAATTTCATATATTTAAATGTTTGAATTATATTTAAATATAAAAATATACCATTTTAAGAAAAATCACATTTTTATCCCAACTAATAAAAAGAATCCTCATTATTTAATATATTTAAATAATAACAAATTATTCATTTAAATTAATATATAATATTATATATATAGTATATAATATAAAATACAATATAAAATAAAAATAAATTAAATAAAATTTAAATAATAATAAAAAATATTAAAAACAAAAAAATAAATAAATAAGCCAAAGTTTTTGCTTTGGCCGCAACCCCCAAGGGAGAGGGGACACAACAATAGGTTGCGCCCAGCCTCCCTATGGAGGTCGGTGCTGCCACCTCCCCGCACAGTGGGGAGCACTGCCACAACAGCAGCGCCCCTCCCTGGGGCAGCTGTGGCCTCCCCAACCATGCCCATAAATTGTTTTTATTTATACAAATTATCTTCAAAAAGAAATGAAAATACAAACCCTATTATGTTCTGTTAATATCCAGAACCACATGGACAAATTTATATATATATATATTTAAAGAAGAACTCCATGGCTTTATATGCCAAAACATATATAAATATATATATATTTATATATATATATATATATATAAACTAAATCCATTTCCTAACTCAAATTGGGAAAATGCACAACAAAATTTTGCAATAGAAATAAATTTTTCAACACAACTTCTGGGTTAAATTTTTAGTTTGAAATGAAAATTTCTTGTTGATTTCCTTTCAATTTTCCCTTGAATGATTCTTGTTTTGATTTCCTTTCCCAAAATTTCAACAAAGTTTGCAAGTATTGAAAAAATTTCACAGGGGTTTGCATTGAATTTAAACAACATTTTAAAGATTTTCAAACAGCAAAACAAAGATTTGAAACTTATTTCAAAATGAAACAAAAAATCATAGAAGAACCTGGTGTTTTCTCTCAAAGCTTGAACATTTGACAATGGTGATTTTAATCCCTATTCTGATTTCAACTCAACCAGAAATCTCCTTGCTTCTTCAAAATTTCCAGAACCAAATCCAAATCCTTGCTCCTCTTTTTCTTCCACAATTTCAAAATTAAACACTAAAATGAAATTCCATTTTCCTTACAAATAGTTTTCCCCAATTTTTTGTTCAAACCCCTAAAATATCCCACCCACAAAATTTATTGAACATTTGGAGGATATTTCCATTTTTTTTTAAATTTAAAACAATTTTACTTTCTAAATGATATTTCAGGCATTTTTCAATTTTTCATTCAAAACAAAAGCATTTCAAAGTTGCAAAGAATTTATTTTATCCAAAATTTCAGAAAAGTGAAATTTAAAACACATTTTTATTTTTATTTTAATTTAACTTTAAATATCTAACACGATTTCCATTTTCATTTTAAATTTGAATCTTAATATACAATAATGCCAAAACAACTACTTCATTTAATTTATCACCATTAACCTAGTTAATCAATAAACTAAAAAATAATTTATTAATTAAATCAAATTAATCAATCAAATAAATAACATTTCAACATGGCAACTAGATACATTTAAACATCATTTTAACTACACCTACCATTTAATAACCTTTATAATATGAAATTAAATAAATGCCCAAGGTGAAATGGACCAAATTAAAACAACTAACCTGACCACAACCCGACGACACACTATGACTAGGGTGATGACTTGGCACGGAAAATCTAGCTACTATCTCCCAATAGATTACCATTGGTCAATGGACACGCTCAAACCTGTGAACCAGGTGGAGTCGATGTCATGTACCTATCAACCTACGAACAACGAGTATATGGAACATGCATATATACATAATATGGTCAACCACACCGCGAAGAGGAAATCTCAGAATTGTAGGGCGCTCGCAAGCAAGTGATACAATCCCATCCCCTTCACCAATACAGACTTTTTAACTGATGAGTCTAACATAAACAATGCAATAAAAGCATAAGGCATTTTTAATTAAATAACTGCTATGCTAATTCAAAACATGCCATAATGATAACATCAGAGTAAAATTCCATCACATCAAAATATAATGTTTACATCGTTTAACAATTGCGATCAAAAGTAACCAACTTCCAAAGTCACAACATAGATAGAACAAAGCATTACAAAGAAAACACTGCCACTCCAAACATCCAAAATGGAGGGGTGTTACATCCTCCCCCCTAGGGTCAGGTTTACTCCTGGAAGCCTGCCAATACCCCTAGTACAAACTCAATAAAATCACACATAATCAATGGTTCTAAAACTGAACCACTCCATACTTCAACATAAAACAACAGCAACCCATGCTATAATCAACCCAACCAAGCACACTGTCAATCTATACAATCAACATGGTGAAGCAACCACTAACCAAAATTCCAAACACATATCCAAGGATTAACATACATAATACACATAAGCACCACTACACATCGCTGGGAATCCTCACAAGGCCCCACATTGTCCGGTATCATTACAATGTTTACTCAAGACAAGGTATGCAACATTATCACTTCAACATTCATTTAACATTTTGCATTTTGAATCCAAGTACAATAATTTAACATCTACATGATCTCTTAAGACTCAACAATAAAGTTGAGGACTATAGGCCTCACCAACAAGATGTACCTATTATGCAATTATCATTAACATGCAATGGTTTCACTAATCTCTTTTCTCTATACTTTTACTTTATTCATATTATACATTTTTCATGATTGTGAATGCAACTTGGGGACTTAGGTCCTTTACCCAAAGTTTGATCTAATAAAACCAACCTTCATGAATACATAAGAATTTTCTCATAAGATACAACATACCATGGGTTTCAATACACCACACACTCCAAGATAGGCATCTTCGTTAAACCAATGGGAAGAGAGAGGAGACAAGAGATATTTACAATTCTAACATAGGCACAAATGCAATCATGGTTTCATCATCACACAATCGCTTCACACAAATGCATCAACCATATAAGGGTATGCACAAATTTCTATGAACTAACAACATGATCATTCATTTTCTATTACCATATTTCATCATTTCAAAACAATATAACATGCAAAAGCAACTCCAAAACCATATAGGGTCAATCAGGCAATCACTTGCACAATGAGGTAAAGCACAAGAAGACATGCAAGGGGAAAAAATAACAACAAAATTGGTTGTCATCCACCACACACAACACACCAAATTCACACACTACATAATTGTCCATAATGCATTCTTCTAGTAGGAAGGATATCGATGCATTGTACATTACACTGAGGCTCCTATCCTTTCCACTAGTTTCCTGCACCATTGGACCTACACCACAAAACAACAACTTCTGGGTAGACAAGTGAGACTGACCCAAAAGGAAATCATAAACTAACGAACAAAGCACCTAGGTCAACACCATGGCTCATAGTGCCTAGAGTATAACCTATGCAACTAATAGCTTAATGGGTTCCACATTATCCCAGAGTACCCAGTGTTTAAATCTAGGCTCTGATACTATGTGTAATGCCCCACTGTGCAACCCTAGAGGAAGTTGCAATTTACTACACAAATGAACTAATTTTTTATTTTTATTAAGTACAAAATAACATGCAAGTTAACTAACCATTGCCAACCAATCCCCTAAGGTTACGAGACTGAGTTACTTAAACCCAAACAAGAAACATGAATTGAAACCATAACATTTAATTACTTAAGGCATTAAGAATGCATACATTCTAAATAAGATTAATTACATCAAGAATAAGAAGTACCACATGATTTCAATAACGATCACATAACAATAAGATTACAACACTCATTCCCCGAATGAGATAAATCCAATAAGTATAATTACAAATTACAACATCCACCTCGATAACAAATGAGGGGTAATGAAATACAATATACAACTAAAAAGAATAAAGCATGAAATGAATATGGCTCCCACGAGCTCTTCAACTGGAAATCTCGTCCACACAAACAAGAAGAAAACCCAACGGATTAAGGTGCACGCTCCACCCAACCATGTGATACCTGAAGGCTCTGTAACACCCCGTCGCACAAACCCCAAAGGATAACTAACTACACAACAAAAATTTTTTTAAACATAAAGTAGAAGTACTATGTTATCAATTGCAACTAACATAATTACAAATACATACTAAACTCCTAAGTCCCTTGGGGTACACGAAGAGACATTATGTTAACTACCCATTAACAAACTTAACTAGTCCAACATTCATTTCCACGGATATGAGTTCTCATATATAAGTGATAAACACTAAGCATTAAAATAAGAATGAACCACATAGAAGCTAAACAAGATTACATAACCAATAAAATTTGGGAAGGTGTGATATTACAATACATCATGTTACAAACTAAACACCAATAACCATATATCCAAATTACAAGATACATTATCCCAACACATGGGCGAGTCATAATACAATTTACAAGATATGCATAAAGTACAAATGTATACATCTAAAGGTACATAAATCTGGTACAAATTATCTCCACAATCTCCGCACTGAAGGTACGACTACAGAATGGGAAACCCAACGGGGTGCAAAGCACGTTCCACCCGACCACCCCCATGCTAGGAGTAGTTAAGAAAGAATTCCCGACCAAGACGTCAAAAGTAACACGTATGACTCAACACCAAACATGGAAAATAATTCATACACAAAGGAAACGTGACAACAAGAGTCTACTAACATAACATGACAACAAATGACTCCAAGTCAAAACAATAAATTACTTTCAGAGGATTTCAGTTAAAACGACTAAGGGGAAGGCTAGAGGAGAGTGTCATCGCATGGCCTTCATGGATTATCCTGACATCCTATCACAAGGTGCCGCCTCCATCTATGGTTATCCTAACTGCCTATTTCAAGGCGTCGCCCCATAGGGTGACTCATGCGGAATTGTGCATTACTCATGGAAACGAGATCATGATTATGCCAACCATGGCCTTCTCGACCACCTTTAGTCTTTGGAAGCCCTAACAGGTGAGTGAGGTATCTATCTTTATCTTTTAATGCTTAACTACCCAACCCCTAATTAATTAGTTAGGTTTTCACTTTTTACTCTAACTCTACTGTGGGTTATCCTGACAGCCCCTTTGTGTGCCAACACCCACATAGAGCCACTCTCCCTAGAATTCCCTAACATACAACAAACATAAGGGATTGAACTCTCAAGTTCACAAAACACAGGATAGAAATTCGTGAGGAAAAACCATCTCGCTATAATCTTATGACTCAATTACTCAACAAATTGACGCAAATCAATGTATACATACGATTACACCCACAACGAAAGTGGAATAAAATACCCAAAATAAATATACCAAATTCCCTAACCTCTGGAAGTTCAACGACAACCCTATCTCCTATAATAAAGTTAACCAAATCAATAAACACTCATGTTGTTAACTCAACTCAAGAGTCTCAATAACGAACTCCATAAAATAAACCAATTGTTTACTCAAAATTAAGGAATTGATTAATAACATAAATCCATAAGTCAAACAATCATCATCGCACACAAGAATTTTCTCTACAAAGATCAAACCACTAATTTCCTCAATTAATTTCACTAATAAAGAACATTCAAATAAATTTAATAATTCATTAACTTCTATTTTCATTTAATAAAAAAATATATAAAAACATATTAACTAATCATCGAGAATATAATACTCCTCAATTAAATCATATATATATATATATATATATATATATATATTTGTATATAAATATCATTCTATATATTAAAATAATTTAATTTTAACAATTATAAATTTTGAATTTAAAAGAACCGAAATACAAAATATAAAATACATTTTATTTTATTTTATTTTCAAAACCACAACCCACTTGGGGCTGCGTACCTCCCCATAGGGGAGAACGCAACCTCCAAGGGCTATGTACAGCAGTCTAAGGACTATTGTACAGCAGTCCTTCGACTGTTGTGCATAGCCCTTTATGGGCTGCGCAGGGGGTACGGCTGTAGCCGTCCCCCCCCCCCTTGCCATATAATTTTTTTGTAATTTTATTTAATTTTATTTTTATAATTCTGAAATACAGAATTCCAAACGAAATTCCTCAGCTAAATTTTTTTAATAGAATATTCCGTACGGATGGAAATTAACAATTTGCACAGAAATTTAAAATATTCACTGTGCACAAATTAATTTCACAAAAATAGCATGACATGTCTATAGAGGATTTCTTCTGGAAATTTTCTTTAAAAGGAATTAAAAAGAATAAATTAAAAGGGGAAATACCATATCTAACTATAGGGAATAAGAAATTTGCACAGTAGTCCTAATTTTCCTGTGTTTACATAAAGAGGTCTTCTTTTTAATTGAATGAGTTTGTTCACAATTTTCCTTGCACAAATTTTTTTCTAAATTTCCTCTGTTCAACAGCAGGGTTTTGAATTTAAAATCTACAGAAGTTCTCTATTTCTACTGTTTCTTTAGAGCTTCTAACACAGGAATTTTACTTAACTTGTTCTCTAAACTTGCCATGAAATTTTTCTACAAGAAAATATTCTACAGAAGTAACAATGTTATAACGACATATCTCTACAGCCAGAAATAAGTTTTCTACAGAAAAGAAACTTCTAATACCTACAGAAGTACAGGCAAGCCTCTGGCAAAACAGACAATCTTTCATAACAGGAAATAATTTAAAGCAAAATAAAAATAAAAGGAAAGAACCTATTTCTGTAGGCTGTAGAAGTAAGAGTTGTACCAAACTTTGCAACGGAAACCTCCAGTTGTAAAGCTCTTTCCAGAAAATTTCTCCTCCAACCAAAATCAAATTCCAAGAAAACCCTGCAGCCTTTTCCAAATTCTTTCCCCCATAATCAACAGAATAAAAAAAACTAAAATTTTAATCACACAGCCAAAATTTCCCCCCTGTCAAGAACTTCTGTTACCCATGCCTCTTTTTCTTCCAGGAATAATTTCCCCAATAGACTGCATTCATTTTTCCACTACTCCCGTACAAATCCAATAAAAGAAAAAATTTAATAATTTTTAAATCAAATTTACTCACATATATATTTCTTTATTTTATTTATCTTTTTTTTTTTTTAGACTGCAGGAATCGGGTAGCACGACCCCCTATAAACTGCAGTGCGCCTGGTAAACTTTTTAATGTGACCGACAGCGATTTATCTTTTTTTTTAATAATAATATAACTTAGAAGCTATTTTGATTAACACAAAAATACAATGGCAAATTAACATTCAAGAGAATAACGAAGCAACATAAACATTTATTTAAATAATCCTTTTAAACCATAATATTACTTAATCAATTTAAATATAGTTAACTTTAATAATGTTATCTATTAACAATATTAATTGATCATACTTTCCCAAAATCAAATAAAATACACTTAACTAAAATTAATTAAATTTCAGGCTAAAAAAATTAATCGACACTTCACAATATCACACAAGGACAAAAAGAACAAAGACAACCAAAGACTCACAGTAGACAGACTTGGGATGGGAATTCTTTCCTAACCACTCCTTTTTTCAACATCAATCCCATTGAGTTTATTTTGATGCTCGCCCTGTCCTGCCGAAGCAGGTGGAATCGAGACTTTGTACCTGCATCCTACATAGAAACAAATGTCATGAAGCATGTAAATCTCCATAAAAGACACACCGTGAAAGGTAATCGCAGGTTGACAGGGCACTTGCAAGCAAGTGATGCCCCTCTGTCCTTTCACTAAGACTCACAAGTAAACACACCAAACATTATAACAGCATAAAACTCGCAACATCATCATATATATTATTAAAGAACACCACAAAAAGTCATATAACATAATCACCATAAAATGTATCATCTAACAACATATGTAAAATCTAATGCAACTAATCAACCAAGCCATAAATCCATGCACAACCAAAATGGTTTTGTCATGCCCCGCCGTGCGAACCCAAAAGGAACTAAAACAACGGAACAAATTTTATTTTTTTTAAATAATATAATAACATACTTAAGTATTACAACATAACATTATATTAAGAGGCACAACTTGTTCCAATGGGGTACACGAAGTGACATTACTATTCTAACCCATAACAATGATAACATATTAAACCCTAATTAAACAGTTACATAAATCCATACATTCTCATTTCATCATTTAAATATCCAATAAGCAATAACTATACTAATACCATATGCACATATGACAAAACATGTAATTATAAAGATATAAAGTGTTACATACTTTGATAGATACAACATAACATAACCCACTATTACAAGTGATCATTCCTGAATCAATACATGGCCTGAAAATACATTACATCCCAAATGATAATATAATATAACTGACTGAAGATACATCTCAATAACTACATATACCAATTACAATAAGGTCATACCAACACACGTGGGAGACAATACAACAATGATTACATTACATCAGAAGCATAACATAAATCTGGTACAAAGAATAACTGGATCATCAACATCTTCCAAAAGCCCTGCAATAAAGATACACCTGCAATAGAAGGGGAAACCCAACGGGGTGCTAAGCACGTTCCACCCAACCACCCCCGTGCTGAGAGTAGACAAGGAAGGGTCCCCGACCAAGCACGTCTAACAATAACATAAAACTAACCTCCAGACAGACAACTTAACATCAAAGACCACTTAAAAACTCAACAACGACAAATCCAAAAGGCACAACAACAAACCACTGATGAAAATAACAACCAGTCATAATCACAACATCAATGAAACTCAAGACACAATATCGAAACTCAAGACATAATATCAAATGCTACTTCCAACAATAACCAAAGACAAACCAATAAATCACTTCCAGAGGACTTCAGTAAATCAACACAAACAGAATGTTAGAGTAGAGTGTCATCGCATGGTTTCACATGGATTCTCCAGACAACCTATTACAAGGTGTCACCTCCATCTCTACATGGATTCTCTAGACAACCAAGTTAAGATGCCGCTTCCATCTATGGTTCTCCAGACAGCCTATCTCAAGGCGCTGCTCCATAGGGTCACTCATGCGGAGTCATTGACCTTTCGTGAGGACAAGGTAATGACCTTGCCAACCACGGCCTTCTCAGTCCCCTTTAGTCTATGATAGCACTAACAGGTGGACGAGGCTTCACAATTATCTTGTTAATGTTTAATCCCCACCCGTGGTTTATTACTTAAGTTATCATTGATTAAACTAACTCTACGTGGGTTACCCTGACAGCCCCTTTGTGCGCCGGCCCCCACTAGAGCCACTCTCTCTAGACACTCTAGCACAAGAATATCCAACTCACAGGATTATATCAACAAGGAAAAACCGAACCAACAATGGCTCAATCATGAGGCACAACTCTCTCGCCCAAAATCACATGTATGACATTCATAAACGATACGATCCAAGTATACATCAATACCACATCCGTAGCCAAAACATATGGACAACATCAAAATACAAGATCGAACACAAATACAAAATCCTCGCCTCTGGAAGTCCTAAACACGACTTAGACTCCTATAACTGAATACATTGATTCCAGGGTTCTCGACAAGACCTAAACCCAAATTACAGAAAACCATGACAAATTAAATGAATAATCTTCAGAGAAAACGGTTACATAAATGATACCATAAAACTTCTTTTAAATAACAAACAAATTTCATCTATAACTAAATCTATTGCTCGAGAGGAATCGGTCACATTCAAAGCACAATTTGATTCTATTTTTTAATTTTCTCAATCAACCTATGTCATTGCATACTTGTAAAATATTATCCAATTAATTCAAAATATCAATATATCGTATTCTAAAAATGTATATACTCATACATTAAAATATATATTATAATTCATAACAACTTACACAAATATATATATTTTAAATCATTAACAAAAATACATATTAAAGATAAAATACTTTTGCAAAAGTCATTCTACCAAAGGTATCTTACAAAATTCAATAACTATCCTATTTTCAAATTATATTTTAATACAATATATATAACAAATAACAAATAATAATAATATATATATATATATTAAATAATATATATAATATATATAAATTAATATATATATTAAATAATATTAATATATATATTAATTAAATATATAATATATATTAAAATAATATATAAAATATAAAATAAAAAGTACAAAATAAAAAAAACAAAAATAAACTAAAATAAATAAATATCACTGTCCCTGTGGTACGCGCGGTACCACAAGGGATAGCCCGGCTGGACGCGGCCCACCATAGGCTACGACCAGCAGCCTAGGCTGCCGTGTGCAGCCTGGGCTACTGTGTGCAGCCCGTGGCGGCTGCTAAGGCCGGCCACAGGGGTTGTGGGGGTACGGCTCCAGCCGGCCCCCATTCCCCAATTCAAAATTTTTATTTATTAAAATTTACCTATTAATTTTTTTAAAAATTTTATTATACTTTTCAAAAACTTTTTTAATAACTTTCATCGCCCAGAACGGGCACGAAAACACAGAAACACAAGTTCACAATTTTCACAGGATAAGATATTTGTTTGAATAGAACATAATTATATATTATATATATTTTATTTTAATATATATATAAATAAAATCAATGCATAAACATATATATATGAACAAGTGATTCAACAGAGAATTGTTTTTCTCAAACAGATTTAAGAAGAAATTAGACTTATAAATTTCAATTCATAGTAATAATAATTTTCTTTTTCAACACAATTATTTCAACAATTACATTTTATAATGAAGAACTTCAGAGGATTTTTGCTATAGTTTTCCTCTCAAAAACTACGGTTTTCAAATCATAATCGATAGATTTTTCCCTACTAATACAGATCTACATGCAAACTCAACCTTCAATCTAACACGATTTTTATTTCAAACAATAATTTTCCCTACTAAGTTAAAGAATTTCAGAACAAATTAATTAATGTTTTCAAGAGAAAATCAAGGGTTTTATTCGAATATAATTTCAAACCACATAATTTCTTTCTATAAATTTTTCAATACATACATCAATAGGTATTATTCAAAGCACAATAAAATAATAAATAGCAAAGGAAGAACCTGGAGTCCTTCGTCTGAAGAAGAATCCCTTCTGCAACCTTTCGAATTCCTCCTGTAGTTCCTTCTCATTCGCCCCCCTCCAGCTCTTTTTTCGAATCTATCTATCTTCAATCAATTTTTTCTCCAAAGTTTACAACCAAAAATTCTTTTCTTTTCTTTTTTCTTTTATTTTTCCTTTTCAGATCCCAGAACAACCGAGTAGAAGTTCTGTGTGTGAATAATCTTCCCCAAAAAAAAATAATAAATCAAAATAAAACTCCATAAAGCACATCTGCTTTCTTTTCACAAAAAGCCCCCTTCCTATTGGTCCTTTTCCAGCTTTTAAAAGCACAAATTTATCTACAGTTTGTATTTAAAATAATTTATTTAAATAAGATATTATCTATGCAAGATTTGCTAATTTAATATTAATAAAAAGATATTATTTAATTATCTTCAACAATATTTATTTAATTTAATTATTGTCAACATTATTAATTAAAAATAATTATTCACTCTTTTAAATAAATTAAATCACTTTTTAATTTATAATATATTTAAATTTAACATTCAACTAACACAAAATTAAATCAAAACAACTAGACAACTTTAATCAATTATCTTATAACATAAGGTTAATTAAATAAACATGACCCATAAATCAAATGTATACTTCAATAATCAAACAACACAATCAACAAGAACCAAAACTTCAGTCATGACACGACTCACAACAGACGACGACTTGGGACGGGGACACTTCCAAACCTACTCCCTTTTTCAACATTTTTACCCGTTGGGTTAATTTATTGCTCGCCCTGTCCTGCCGAAGCAGGTGGAATCGAGACTTATTCCTGCAATCCTGCATCCAAGCAAACATCAAGTAGCACATGTATATATATATAATCAAACATCCTACTGTGAGAAGGAATTGCAATGTAGCAGGGCACTCGTAAACGAGTGATGCTACACTGTCCTCTCACCTAATCTATTCTAACAATTACAATTACAATAACAAACTAACATTTCTAACCAAATGGATCATAAGATAACATTATACTTCACTACTGCATCATAACTAATTTCTAAACCATTGCATTTATAAAATAGTACTGAATTCAAATCACATGATCACCATAGGATTATCACATTGACATATAAAACATTAGAGAGAAAGCATTGCATAATAAAATAATTCAAACCCTACATACAGAGTATCATAAATCATAATAATAATATCAATTGTAGCAATCAACTAAACTACGCAACCACACACACCAAAACGATGAATCAATCACCATCACCATTCAGTGTCACACTAACATATAAAAGCAAATAATAGTAATAAATAGTATCAGAAACATGGGGGTATTATAGGTGAACTGATCACCCACACAACCAAGTACAAGATTTGTCCATAAGAGTAACAACAACATGAGGGATATCATAGGCTCACCCCCCATGCTAGGAGATAGTAACAAGGAATTCCTACAAAAGAACATCTACCACTAGACACAAGCTAAAACATAACTGAACTAAATTGAATACAAACACACAATGGTTACAATGCTTCCAGAGAATAAGGATCATTTATGTAGTACAACAACTAACTTCTGGTTGACATAGAGAGAGTGTCACACGACATTTTCTATGAGTTACCCTGGCTCAACTGTCTTAGGTAACTGAACCCCCACCTTGGGTTATCCTGGCTCAACTCTACCAACCGCCAAACCCTCATACAAACTGCGCTTCTCGTCTCATCTCAAACCTTAAAAGAGAATGTATCATGAGAGAGGCATTAATTATCTTAATTAGTCTGAGAATTTTTCATTAATTCCTTATAAGTTATCACTTATTTAAAATCCTATGTGAGTTACCCTAGCGCCCCTTTGTGTGCCAGACCCCCACAAAGAGCCACTCTCCTATCGACAACATACATGGTACAAAACCACAATCCAATGGGTAAACCAGATAAGACAACCTCTCCAATCTAAGGAGGAAATGAAAAAAGGAAACTCACTCCAAACACTGGAGGAAACAAAAATACACAATCCACTCCTTCCAAGGGAGCACAAACCACCTAAACCACTCCTAATCCTAAGGAGGCACCAACCATCCTCGTTTGTGAAAATCGAGTGAAACAACATGGTGCAACTATACGGATTTCCCAAGGCAATTCACAAATCGAACCACCACATAAAACATCCCAACCTAAAATAACTCCTTTGGAAGACTTACTAGACAAATAACCCCATCTTCCCCACATCGAAAAAGAATGAAAACATCCTTTAGAAAACATTTCAGGCAACTCAATATCGAATGTTAGGGTTTCCTAAACCCAATCCAAGCAATGATGTAGAACATGAAATTAATTTAATAATTAACGTTATTTGCACACACTCTAAGTAAATCAAATCACATTAACAACTTAAGGAATTTAAACCCATAATCTAATTTCATTTGTTCAGTCATACAAACTGATTCAAATCAATCATTTTCTTAACAAAAAACATTTATTAAAAAAATCAATTTCATTTCAACTATGAAAATGGGACAATCTTTTTAAAATTCCTATTTAAATATTTAAATATCATTTAAATATATACCTCTAAAATATCATTTTTATATTTCAAGATTTCCTGATTATACATAATAGTCAAAATCAAATCTTTAAATAAATCATTTTATTATAAAGACGATGTCTTTCCAATAATTTATAAGAAAAATAATCATTTTCAATTTCATATATTTAAATGTTTGAATTATATTTAAATATAAAAATATATCATTTTAAGAAAAATCACATTTTTATCCCAACTAAAAAAAAAATCCTCATTATTTAATATATTTAAATAATAACAAATTATTCATTTAAATTAATATATTATATTACATATATAATATTAAATATTATATATATAATAATAAATTAAATAAAATTTAAATAATAATAAAAATAAAATAGAAACAAAAAAATCAAATACAAAAGCCAAATTTTTTGCTTTGGCCGTGACCCCTAAGGGAGAGGGGATGCAACCATAGGCTGCGCCCAGCCTCCCTATGGAGGTCGGCGTTGCCTATGGAAGCGCCCTCCCTACACAGTGGGGAGCGCTACCATAGCAACAAGGCCCCTCCATGGGGTGACTGTTGCCTCCCCAACCATGCCCATATATTTTATTTATTTATACAAATTATCTTCAAAAAGAAACGAAAATACAAACCCTATTTTGTTCTAGTAATATCCAGAACCATAGGGACAAATTTATTTATATATATATATATTTTAAAAGAAGAACCCCATGGCTTAATATGCCAAAACATATGCACACATACACACACACACACACACACACACACACACACACACACACACACACACACACACATATAAACTAAATCCATTTCCTAACTCAAATTGGGCAAATGCACAACAAAATTTTGCAATATAAATAAATTTGTCAACACAACTTCTAGGTTAAGTTTTTTGTTTGAAATGCAAATTTATTGTTGATTTCCTTTCAATTTTCCCTTGAATGATTCTTTTTTTTATTTTCTTTGCCAAAATTTCAACAAAGTTTGCAAGTATTGAACAAATTTCACAAGGGTTTGCATTGAATTTAAACAACATTTTAAAGATTTTCAAACAGCAAAACAAAGATTTGAAACTTATTTCAAAATGAAACAAAAAATTATAGAAGAACCTGGTGTTTTCTCCCAAAGCTTGAAGATTTGATAATGGTGATTTTAATCCCTATTCTGATTTCAGCTCAATTAGAAATCCCCTTGCTTCTTCAAAATTTTCAGAACCAAATCCAAATCCTTGCTCCTCTTTTTCTTCCACAATTTCAAAATTAAAAACTCAAATGAAATTCCATTTTCCTTACAAAGAGTTTTCCCCAAATTTTTGGTCAAACCCCTAAAATATCCCACCCACTAAATTTATTGAACATTTGGAGGATATTTCCATTTTTTAAAAATTTATTGAACATTTGAAGGAGATTTCCATTTTTTTAAAATTTAAAACAATTTTACTTTCTAAATGATATTTCATGCATTTTTCAATTTTTCATTCAAAACAAAAGCATTTCAAAGTTGCAAAGAATTTATTTTATCCAAAATTTCAGAAAAGTGAAATTTAAAACACATTTTTATTTTTATTTTAATTTAACTTTAAATATCCAACATAATTTTCCATTTTCATTTTAAATTTGAATCTTAATATATAATAATGCCAAAACAACTACTTTATTTAATTTATCACCATTAACCTAGTTAATCAATAAACTAAAAACTAATTTATTAATTAAATCAAATTAATTAATCAAATAAATAACATTTCAACATGGTAACTAGATACATTTAAACATCATTTTAACTACACCTGCCATTTAATAACCTTTATAATAGGAAATTAAATAAATACCCAAGGTGAAATGGACCAAATTAAAATAACAACCCGACAACAACCCAATGACACACTATAACTAGGGTGATGACTTGGCACGAAAAATCTGGCTACTATCTCTTAATCGATTACCGTCGGTCAATGGACACGCTCAAACTTGTGAACTAGGTGGAGTCAAAGTCATGTACCTATCAACATGCGAACAATGAGTATATCGAACATGCATATAAACATAATATAATCAACCACACTACGAAGAGGAAATCTTAGAATTGTAGGGCGCTCGCAAGCGAGTGATACAATCTCATCCCCTTCACCAATACAGATTTTTTAACTAACGAGTCTAACATCAACAATGCAATAAAAGCATAAGGCATTTTTAATTAAATAACTGCTACGCTAATTCAAAACATGTCATAATGATAACATTAGAGTAAAATTCCATCACATCAAAATATAATATTTACATCGTTTGACAATTGCAATTAAAAGTAACCAAATTCCAAAGTCACAGCATAGACAGAACAAAGCATTACAAAGAAAACACTGCCACTCCAAACATCCAAAATGGAGGGGTGTTACATTTAGTCGGGTTAAGTTGCTTCTTTGTTGTTCATCTCTCGTTGATTTATTTAATTTCAAGTTGAAAAAAAAAGTAAATAAATGGCTTTTTATATTTGAGTTGTTTATTAAATAAATCTAGTTGTAGTGTTAGAAATTTTACTTAAATTAATAATTAATTTAATTTAATTAATAAAATAATCTAATCTTGGATTAGATTTATTTTATGGATTATTTAAATTAATTGTGTGGAATTAAATCAAGTTATTCATTTTGAAAATTATAATTGTTAAATTCTTTTTTGAAATGAAAATTTTAAAAAAGTGTTAAAGTTTTTGAAAAGAAGATTTTTAAAGTTAAATTCTTTTTGGAAATGAAAATATTTAAAAGCATTTAAATTCATTTGAAATAGAAATTAAAAAAAAATTGAAATAATGAAATAAAGTCATGTTGAAAGAAATTTGCTTGTTTTAATTTTTAAAAAGAAAATAAAATATCTCCAAAATAGATAAGAGGAGCAATAACTATGGTGGATGGGATATTTTAGGGTATATTGATCAAATTTGGGGGAAAATAGAGGAGGTTTCAATTCTTGAAAATTTGGCTCTAAGAAAAAAAAAAAAAAGGAAAGGGGGTTCTTAAGGTTTGTTTGATGCATTTTTGGATTTTGGGTGAGGATTTTGGAAGAGCTTTGGAAGAATCTTCTTGCAAGGAAGCTCAACTTTCTTCTTCAAACTCTCCTTCAAGCTTCAGATTATAGGTTCTTGTTTTTTTTTGTTTGGAAATTTACATTTTCAATTTAAAAACTTGCTTGTAAATCTTTTTGAAAACCCTGTTGAAATCTTGAGGAAATTTAGATTGTTTGTTGAAAAATAAAACTTGCAACAAAAATCTTCAATTTTATCAATAGAAAAATGGAAAGAAACAGAATGAACTTTGAAAACCTCTATTTTGGAGTTGAAATGGTTCATATCAAATTTAAAATTTAAACCAAGAAATTGTGTTTGAGAAATTAATTTTATTGCAAAATTTCTGTAGAAAAGTTGCACAATTTGATTGTAAATGAAAATTTAGGTATATATTTATAAATATGTCTGTATATATATATATATACAAACATATATTATAAATATATTTTGTTCATTTTAGAGATTTCTTGTTTTTAAAATTTTTACACAAATTTTTTCCTGTGCAGGCAGGGGAGGGTGATTTTATTGTTTTTATTGAAAATATAATATAAATAAAAAAAATTATATGTGATTGGGTGGGGGGGCCGCAACCATGGCTGCACACAGCCACCCCAAGGAGGGGCGTTGTTGTGGCAGTGCTCCCCATAGTCTATGGGGGAAGCACTGCCACAGGGAGCGTTGGCCTCCATAGGGGAGGTCGAGCGCAGCCTGTGGCTGTGTCCCTTCTTCCTTTAGGGGCCCACGGCCTTTTAATTATAATTCACTTTTTTTTAATTTTTATTTTATTTTTATTAAATTTATTTTATATTATATATATTTTATAATATAATATATATATATATATTATATATATATAATATATTATAATTTAAATAAAAATTTAATTATTATTTGTATATATATAATATATATATTATATATATAATACATTTATGTTATATATTATGTAGATATAAATCATTGGGATGTGCAATTTAAATTGCTTGATTTTAAATGTATATTTAAACAATAATTATGTATTTATATACAAATATATATATATATATTTGTATATACATTAAGTATATCTTTTTATATGTATATTTAATATATAGTTATATTTAAATATAAATTCTTTTAAGATGATTATTTTCATTATAATAGAGGCAAATAGTGGATTTTATAATCAAATGATTTTATTTAAAATTTGATTTTGAACATTAGTATGATTGAGAAACATGGAATTAAATTGTTAGTTTTAATGTCCTCAATATTGCAAATGTAATTTTAATTACTTTTGAGTAGTTGTAAACAATTTTAATTATTTTTATTTGATTACATGCAATATGTTATCGCCTTACTTGGATTTAGGAAATCCTAAAGTAGGATAATAATTTGCCTAGT
>VDFB02023932.1:0-46549 GCA_007258455.2 Sequoia sempervirens
CATTGTCTTAGGTCCTATCTATAATGGAAGAACGATCGATCCTATCGTAGGGAAAGCAAAACCATTTTTTGTTTTGATCCATGCTCTTAGTTTTTCATAATCATCTTGATAAAGATCATGTAATACAAAAAATTCCTCATTGATCACATTCTCACTACAGGTGGGATCTATGAGTATCTGATTAGTGGGATTATCATAAATACAGATGGCTATGTAAAGAGGACCATTGGGAAGATTTGGAAGAAAATCCTTAGAAGAGAAAGAAATATCAATATTTTTCTTAGGTTGGCCCTTACAAGGGATAACATCTATTGCACTTACCATTTTCTTTATAGGATCAATAGTAGTGGTATGTGGAATGGGATCAGGATGTTCATTAGTTGTATGAACATTCATGACATCATTGGTTTGAGTTTCACTAGCTTTGACAAATGACACATTATGTTTAGGCATCAGATTGGTAAACATTTGCAAATTTTGATTTGGTGGGGCAATAGACGTATTTCCTTTAACATTAACATTGGAAATGGATAGATGGCCAGAATCAATGAGGTCTTGCACTATGTGTTTAATATGCTTACATTGTTTTGTGTCATGTCCATTTTGTCTATAATAATGGAAATAAGCATTGGGTTGAAAGGTTGGAGGAAAAAGCGTAGTAGGATCCAGTGGTTTAACAGTAGGTAAAGAAATCATTTGTTGTTGTATAAGTTGGGACATGGTGTTCTATTTTTTGGTAAATGTGTAAACTGTCATTTTGGATCTCCATAACTATAAGGTATCACAGCTTTAACAACTGCTACTTGGTTGTTGACAGGTTGAGTTGTTTGTTGATAGGATTGAACTGTAAGAACCATTTGTTTGGTTTTTGAAATGGTTGTGAATTGTTTGAAGTGCTAGGTTCATATTTTTCAGGGCAGCTTGAAGTGGACTTTCCATCACGACTACTAACTGAATTGTGATAGTCACAAAGGGTTGTGCATAAGTGCATGAAAGAGGGAAATTTCATCATGGTCAATCTATCTTGGATTTGACTTTGCAAACTTTCAATGAACATCTTTTGGAGATACGAATTAGGAATCTTAACATCAAGCTGGGCATAAAGTGATTGATAGCATGAGATAAAATCGGTTACTTTTTCATCCACATTATGTTTGTATCTCATTAAATCAGCCAATGTCTTCTTTGGAGTCATATGCACTTGAAAATGACTTACTGAATGCGTCAACTAGTTCATTGAATGAACAAATTGAATTATTTCGTAAGGATGAAAACCACTCTAAGGCAGTGTCTTTTAAAGTCCTAGGAAACAGTTTGGCCAACAGTTTATCGTCAAGGACAAAGTGACTACATAAGGTTGTGTAAGAATTAACATGATTAGTAGGATCGCCCTTTCCTCCATACTTCTCAAACCTAGGAATTTCTATTCCTTGTGGCATCGATATCCTTAGGATTTCCAAAGATATTGGGTTGCTTCGAACATAATAGGTGGGTGGTCCATTCTAGTTTTGGTTGATTGTGGATATTTTTTTTTGCATGGAGGAGATGGTTTGGAAAAGTTGTGTGATGAGAGGGTAAGTGTAAGTGGTATGAGGTGGAAGGGAAAGTGGTGATGGAGTGTATGTAGTGGTAGGGCAAGTGAATGGAATGCTAATAGATGGTATGGTGGAAGAGTAGAAAATATTCGATGCCATAGAAGAATTAGGAATGCTAGCAGGAATAGTTGAGGAAGGAATCACATTGCTAACCTATTACATTGTGGTTGTGACTTGCAGAGTGGTGTAGGTAAGTATTGATGCCAATGTGGAAGGAGGAGGAGTGTTAATTCCTCCTTTACTAACCACAGTGTTTGTTGGTTGGGATGTGCTAGAGGTGAACGAAGCATGTTTGTTATATATCTCAGCAATTTGTTTCATAATGTTTAAGCCTTCGTCACTTTCAACCAGGTGATGTATGTTTTCTATAGTAGGAATTGCAGTGGTTGAAATGTTTTCAAGATAAAAGTTTTGTTGTAGATGTGCTAAATCCTCATGAATGTTAATGACTTTGTCTCGCAGGATGTGATCATTTTTGTGTGTCAATTCACATATTATTGGAAGGAATATTATTGCTAAAGGTAGGGTCTATGCCTAATGCACTATTGTCAACACCAGGAGTAGTAGGTCGGGACAACCCAAGGTCCACAACGAGTGTGTTATCACGGGATTCCATGAGTCGTGAACTTCTCACTAAAGTATTATCAATAGGGCACCAAACACTCATACAAGGGCTACTAAAGGCGGGGTGGATGCAAATGAAATGAAAACTAGAAGCAATAAAATGCTAATGACAAAAATTCTAGAAACTATAACAGAGATGTCAGAAGAAAAAACAAAAATGTTCAGAAAATGCCAGAAATTACAGTGCAAACTATGCAGAAGGACTAAGTCGCCCAGTGTGGTGAATTAGTCCCATTGATGATTTTTTTGAGTTTTTCCAAAAAAATTAAATGCAAATTGATGTTTTTAAGATGCACAGATGCAACTACTATATGAAAATGCAGAATTTTGTTGTTTTCCAATGAAAGATGATGCAAAAAATGCAAGTTATATGAGCTCTTCACTAATGCAATTTTTAAAACCCTAGGATGCAAAACAATGCAATGTAGATGCAAGTTAAACCTATGATGCAAATGTAGTTGAAATTAGAAAGAAAGTGTTCAAAATTCAGGTTCACCAAAATGTGGACACTGATTTTGGGGTGCCCAAGGTGCTCTTGCTCTTGTAGGTTTTTACTTAAAAGGGGAGAAATGGGCCCAAAATGCTAATGTCTACACTCAATATTAATGTAAATAGGGATGCAATGTATCTAAATATAATGTACTAATGCAATAAAATGAAAAATAAAGATGGTTATTGATGCAAAACCTAAGAAATACAAAGTATTAGAAAACACAGTGATGTATGCAAAAACACCTAAGAATGCAAGTAAATGATAACAAAATTAAACAGAATCGAGAGGTGCACCTGGAAACTGAAATGATGCAAAGAGGCTCTAGAATCTTAGAGTTGACTAAAATGTTTTTGGGACTTACACCAAGCTAGGGCGACTTAGTCCAGTTCGGAAAAATCTACCAAAACAGGAATCTTAAATGGGTACTCAAAATGTGAAGATCAATTTTTAGGCCTAGCGTTGGGACTAATTCGCCACATATGGTGACTTAGTCCACCTAGGAATTTTGGAATTTCGGGACAGATTGCAGCTTTTGGGTCAACACTTTCCTTCTTGGACAGTGTCTATCGATTCTATAGAAAACGGGCTGAAAGAGGTCTCCAAGCTTCAATTAGGGATTTGTTGACTTTGATGGATTGTTGACCACTTCTTGACACCAAACTCTTTGAAAAATCTGCATACAAGGTCTACAAACACACATGCAAAGAGGGGGAAAAGGGTTAAGGGTTAGAGTATAGGGGTTTGCCTTGGTCAAACCCCAATTTGGTAATCAAACCCTATGAAATGAAATGAAATGAAATAAGAAGAGAATGATGAATAAACAACATGCAATGTCAAGAACTCACCAAACCCTTCATGTGTAAATCTAAAGATATGAAATGAAGTGCTCCAATGGATGACTTGATTATGCTTAGAGTGCTTGAATGATTAGATGAATGTATGCTAGAATGAATTATATGCTAATAGATTGGTAGGTGTTAAAATTAGAGGAAAAACCATTATTTATACTTGATTTTCCATTATTTCTCAAAAATAACACATCACGGGCCGACGTCAAGGGTAAGAGAATAAAATCCCGCCAAGAAATTAAAATTATTTTGAATTTTGTGCCTAGTGGGACTAAGTCGCCCCAGGTGGCAACTTGGTCCCACCAGGGCAATTTCACTGGGTGTCAGAAATTAAAGTGCATTAAACAAGGTTTAACAGGAATATCCTAAAAAATACACTTAAGTAGGGCCAAAAAGTGCATTAAGGGATCATTTAAACATGAGAAAGTGTTAATTTAGTGATGACAAGTCTAGAAAAGCATGAGAGTTTGTTACAACTCTTTACAACACTTTGAAATAAGACTTGGTAAGTGATAAAAAGGGGATATTTAAGTGAATAATTATGAAAGGGTCCTAGAAGTGTGAAAGTGGGTTACAACACTTCACAACACTTTTGCAAGACATCCTAGAAGTCTTAATGATTCTCAAGGGTCCAAGACCTAATGTGAATGTGTTGGCCACATTACAACATTAACTCTAGGAAAAATCAAGCCAAAGTCCATAAGAAAGACTCAAGTGAGTGTGATAATGTCAACTATACATTTTAGGTGACACAACATGAAAACAAAGGGTTTTCCTTGGGAAATGGGGTTTTCATTTAAAATGCAAAGTTGTTTATGTGTTTTTCTATTGAGGGTTTATTAATTTTCGTTTCCTCCCATCTGTTGGTTTTGAAATTTTATGCTTGCTGAATGAAATAACTAACAACTCATTGTGGAAATATGAGTGAAATAACTGAATAACATTTACATAAACCAGAAACCATGTGAAATATATTATGACATTGGAAAACACAATGTGACTTCTGCAATGAAATGATATATTTTGAAAACCACATAAATCCCATAATGTCACCATTGTTCACATTCTTATTTGGAATGTTGCAGGGTTTTCTTTGGGAAAAGGGGTTTTTATTTGAAATGTAAGGTTGTTAATGTTTTTTTGTGTCGAGGGTTTTTTAATTTTGGTTTCCTCCTATATGTTGGTTTTGGAATTTTGCAATTTCTAAATGAAATAAATGACAACCCATTGTGGAAATATGATTGAAATAACTTAATACTATTTGTAGAAACCAGAAACCAATCCGGAATGTATTATGAGGTTGGAAAATGCAACGTCGGTACAATGAAATGATATATTTTGAAAACCACATAAATCCCAAAACGTTGCCATTGTTCACTTTCTTATTTAGAATGGACAAAAAATCCCAAAACGTGGCATTCAAAATCATAATTTGCAAATAGCAAAAAGCCTAGATGAGATCCCATTTTTGTTGCCATTTTCCACACTATCATTTTGGATTTAACACACTGCCTCCTAAAACCCTTCTGTTCTAAAACCCTTTACAAGCAACAACCCAATTGGTTATTCACCCCTGACCTCAATTTGGTATGTTTTGTGATTGTCTTGAGAACCTTTTGTGAATTAGATAGTAAGAATGTAATGAAATTGGAAAATAGTAGGTATGGTGAAACTTGCAAGGCATAGTGTTGTTATACATTATTTGTAGTGTTGGAAAACACACTGTCCCATGTCAGTTAGTTTGTTATGAAGAGTTTTGTTTCATTATGCTCCAAGAATGTAATGAAGTCCACTTTAAAATTTTTGAACAACTCTTTGCTATAGTCCAAATGTCATTTCACTTTCTTCATTTGATTGGAACAAAACGCCCCTATGGAAAAGAAGGTCAAACGGAAAAATTGCACTGACAGAAAGACTTGATGGTTGGACATTAACTCCGACCTTCCATGGGCTATCTTGTCACTGGGAAAACATGTTAGCATCGACAAGTTTTTAAAATCATATTTCAAAATGGACCAAAACCCTAAAAAATGTGGCATTCGAAACCGTTATTTGCAAATAGAAAAACGAGGTCCCAAGAATGTAATGAAATTGGAAAATAGTAGGTATTATGAAACCTACAATGCATAGTGTTGTTATACATTGTTTGTAGTGTTGAAAAACACACTGTCCCATGTTAGTTAGTTCATTATGAAGAGTTTTGTTTCGTTATGCTCCAAGAATGTAATGAAGCCCACTCAAATTTTTACACAACTCTTTGCTACAGTCCAAATGTCAATTCACTTTCTTCATTTGATTGGAACAAATAAATGCTCGCATTATTTGTAGTGGTGGAAAACACACTATCTTCTCTCAGTTACAAAGGGTTTTACAACATATACGGGTTGCTTGTTTCTTAACACCTTATATGGAGATTGTGTTTTCCAACATAATGTAAGCATTTGATTTGGTTGAATCAAATGAGGAAAGTGAAATTCCATTTTGACTATACCAATTAGAAGAGAAAAAATAAATAGAAATAAAATGCTCACAGTGTTTGTAGTGTTGGAAAACATGTTTTGTCTCAGTTATTCCCTCATGAAAAGTGTTGGTTTTGTACACTCCAAAAATGTAATGAATTCCACCTTGATCTTTTAGAACAATTCTTTGGTGACGTAAATACGACATTTCCCTTTTTTCATCTGATTGGAAAAAATAAAATGCTTGCATCATTTGCAGCATTGGAAAACACACTGTCCCATGTCAGTTAGTTCGTTATGAAAAGTTTTGTTTCGTTATGCTCGAAGAATGTAATGAAGACCAATTTGAAGTTTTTTAATAACTCTTTGCTATAGTACAAATGTCATTTCACTTTCTTCATTTGATTGGAACAAATAAAATACTCACATTATTTGTAGTGTTGGAAAACACACAGTCTTCTCTTAGTTATTCCCTCATGATTTTTTTTTGTTTTGTATTCTCCAAAAAATGTAAAAAAGTCTACCTTCATATTTTAGAACTCTTTGGTGATGAAAATATGGTATTTCCCTTTTTTCATTTGATTGGAACAAATAAAATGCTCGCATTATTTGGAGTGTTGGAAAACACATTGTTGCATGCCACTTAGTTTGTTATGAAAATATTTGTTCGAATATTTTGGAGATAAAAAAAAATCAATTTAGAAAACTCACTCTCCTGTGTCAGTTAGTTTTGTCTGAGAATTTTATTTTTTGGCAACATATATAGATATATAGTATGCATTGTTGTAAAACACAGTGTCCCATGTCAGTTAGTTTAGTGTGAGAATTTTATTTGTTCTAAATTATATTTTGCATTTATTTTTAAAATCATATGAGGAAATTGAAATCTAACTTTTAGTGTAAGTAAGAGTTGCTTTAAATTATGAAGGTCAATGGACTTCACTACATTCTTACTATCTACAAAACTAAAGGTTTTTCATTAGACTCATGTTGTCTACATTTAATTATGTTGAACTAATAACTTATAATTTTCCTAGGACATAGAGCACCTAAGTTTTCTTGTACATAAAATATTTTTCAAGAAATTCCCTAAAATTATTGTCCTTTTTAGAGAGAGTACAAAAATAATTTGAATAATCTTCCTCTTGAAGCGCAACTCTTAATGCACTTCCAGTCAATGTTGACCATAGTTTGGCTAATTCCTCTTTTATCTCATTGAATCAAAAATAGAAAAGCGGAGTTATCCAATGTGTGTTCATAATTGAGTGGAATGCATTAAAAGTCGCTTGAAGAGCAGAAATATTCAAATTCCTATGTATTTTTTTTGAAAAGGATAATAAGTTAGTGAAGTTCAAGAAAAAGTTTTGATGGACAAGACAATTTCTTGCAATGTGTCATAGGAAAATTCCAAATTATTTTGGAAAGTGACACTTATGAAGATTCATAACTAATAAATAAAATAGTTATTACAGTTCATAGTAGAAAATATATTGTGTTGTAGAAGTTATTCATGATAGAATTTACTTGTTCAACTCCATCCATAGCAACATCTCTGAATTTCTTTGCCTGGACAAATTGTCGTGCAATACAAAACCTCTTCAATTTATCCACTTGTGCATTGCCATTTTCCCTTTGCTTATACTGTGCATGCACCTTCCTCGAATTCTCAAGAGCATGGAGGATCTTTTTAGTTAGTACATTATGTATCTCACTCATACAACTCTGATTCTTTAAAAGTGTTTTTAGAGAAGATTTTTTTTTCATTCCATGCATTCTAGTACTTGTTGCCTCCAGTTCTGCATTGCCATTTTCCCATTTCACATAGTGCACATGCTCGTTCATCAAATTTTGAAGAGGAGGAACAATATCTTCAGTCAATACATTATCTATCTCATTCAGTTTGGTTTGCTTCTTTTCAAGTGTTTTTAGAGCAGATTCCTTTTCGATTACATACTATATACTACCTGTTGGTCAAGTTATGCATTGCCATTTTTTGATTGCGCATATTACACATGCACCTTCCTGAACTTCTGAATAGTAGGGAGAATCTCTTCACTCAATACATTATATTTTATTATCTCATTCAATGTCATTTTCATAAATTTCAAAGGTGATCTTCATTACATTCTTATTGTTTACTAAATAAATCTTTTTCATTATGTTCATATGGTCTATATATAACTTCATGTTGGAAAACACCGGGTGTGTAATAAAATTGAGGTGAGAGGTCACAAACCATTTAGGTTGTTATTGTGTTAATCAGAAGAGATTTTTATTACATTCTTATTATTTTCTAAAATTCCTGGTTGGAAAACACTGGGTGTTATAAACCTACAACCCACATACTGTTCTAAAACCCTTTACAAGTATCAACCCAATTGCTTAGTCACCCCTCACCTCAATTTGGTATGTTTTTTGTATTCCCCACCTGCAGCTCCTCCCCATTCTTACACAAGCCATGGGGCTAGTTTTATCGACTGACAGGAGGTGGGAAAACTAACATGACGGTGTTGTTATCTCATTGCTATTGTTTCTCTAATGTTTTCTCTTGTACGTTGGTTTTGTCACTTTTATCCCCCCATGTGGTGGGCCCCCCACTATGTCATCTCATCATGTTATGTATGTTTCTATGTATGGTTTCATGCATTCTTGTATGTACATAGGTGTGTTTTGTGTAGAGATTAGTTGCATCCCATTACATTCTTACTGTGTACTAGACAAAACTTTTTGATTATGTTCTTACTGTCTATATATAACTCCATGTTGGAAAACACTGGGTGTGTAATGAAATTGAGTTGAGGGGTGATGAACCAATTGGGTTGTTAAGTTGCATTGATCACAAAAGGTTTTGAATACATTCTTACTATTTTCTAAAATTCTAGGTTGGGAAACATTGGGTGTTATACAAGCTGCAATCCAGATACTATTCTAAAACCCTTTACTAGTAGAAACCCAATTGCTTAGTCACCCTCACCTCAATTTGGTAAGTTTTGTGGTTTCCCCACGTGAAACTCCTTCCTGTGCTCTTCACCCTTTAGGTTTGAGCATGGAGATTGAAACACAGAGTATTATCAAACATGTAATTATTTTGTGCATTATCATATTTAACCAATGCGACCACCTGCTATTTTTTGGTCAATCAAGGTGATCACCAAGGTTTTCATTGACTTCTTAACCTTTATTCTTGGATAGCCAATACACACTGTGCTTTGCAACCAATGTTTCTTGCAATAATTTATATTTTTTCAGTTATATGTACAATAAATGATATAAATAGAAGTTTGAGAGTGGTGTGTGGTATCTTTCTTGTATGTCTTGTCTGCCTTTATTGATTATGCAAGTGATGGCCTCTTTCATATGCCAGGAGAGATGAGTTTGAGATATATCTAAATGAGCGTTTAGTGTATGCCAGGAGAGATGAGTTTGAGATATATCTGAATGAGCGTTTAGTGTTTCATAGTTCTACTAGAATGACAAAATGGTAGATATAATTGTTGATATATATTACTAGTGTTAGCAATAGGTTAAATTGGAAATTAAATTCCCATTGTACAGAATAATATGTTTTTTTATTGTTTGTACAAGCTTGCAGTCAGCACAACATATAATCCAATATTGGCGAAGTTTGGAATGAAGTGAATTCTTTGTAGCACCAAATGTCTTTAATTTTCCAATTTAATCTATTGCTAACACTTGTCTTTCTTCCAGGTGGTTGATATAGGTGAGGAAACAAAATTGAACAAAACAAGGGCAAGTGGATTGAGAAGGACGCTCCAGGAGATGTGAAGCTTCTGCACTAAATATAGATGATTCTAGCTATCATAGCTTGAATTGCAAGTGTACTGGACAGTTAAATTTCCAAAATTTATTTTGCATTTAGAAGTTTTGATTTATATATTGATGAGATGCTTATTGTGGGGAATGCAAACAATTTGCACTTTAATTTAAATAAAATAAATGTTACATTATTGTGTTTGTATTATATCCCAAAATTTTGCGTGAATCATGTTTCCTTGTTAAAGTGTGAGTGTTGCATGGGAAATGTTTAAAGCATCATTGAAGGGTGATAATGCATCCTTTTAATTATCCTTCTCATAATTGATTTGTGTTAATTTTAGTATGATTTCTACAACACTACATTGGTATCATTTATCTCCCAAAATAGAACATGAACCTTTGAATCCTTGGTAATTAGATCAGATATATTTTGAAATGAACATAATATTTATGATTTTACATTACAGTGATTCTCCTTTTAAATCATGTACCTTTGTTTAGTTGTGAAGCATTGTTGCATAGTTTTTGATTAGAGGGTAAAAAATGGGTTTTGATGGGGCCCGAAACCTAGTACAAAGGAAGACAAGCTGCCCAAAAGATAAACCATAGACCAACATCAGCACCGCAATAGCCGAAAAAGACAAACAAGACTACACATGCTGCATCTTACAAAAAATCAAGGGCCAAAGACCCTTAAACCAACTGGTTTTTAATCAGGACCAGAAACCCTTTTAGTTACACAAAGATGCCACCTACATCTACTAGGCATCAACAAACTAGCCGCTCATGGAAGACCCCAATGAGCCAAGAAAGATAATCATCACTAAATGAGCAGAGACCACATTGGTAAGAACCACCAATAAGACCAAAATCCCCACCTTAATAGGGAAAATTTGATCCACCATAGAAAACTGCAAAAATTCAGCTTCCATGCAACTCAGATTCGCCTGGTAATATGAAACCCACTCCAGCTCCACCTCTAAAGGAGTGAGCTCCCCTCTATTGGAGAGGAAGAAATGATCTATAAAGCCACTGTAGCTAGACATCACCAGTACCCTCAACCTCCACCTCCACAGGAGAACTTCCCACCTTAATAAGATCAATTGTCGAGGGGGGACCACCTCCATAGGACCAAAGGAGAAAACTAACATAGTAGCCAAACAAACAACCATAGCCTCCTTTGGAAAGCCCTGCACCAAGAAAAAAATCATCTGGGATCTAGGATTAAGACTTGAAAACCACCCAACAAAGAGAACAAGGCCACCAAAGCTCTGAATAGAGTCCAAAAAAAATGACCCTTTAGCCAACAAGTCATCAACAAAGAAGACCCCACAACGCACACCTCAGCTAGGTAAACCTTCATTAGCAACCACAGGCCCAAAGTAGCCAGCTCCATCACCACCTCTAACAGAACATAGATCCCATCAGACACAAGAAAAGCACCCCTAACCAAAGACAACAACTAGGAAAATAGAAGAACACTCTTCCCAACCAGAAGTACCCCACCAAAATCAGGGGAATCAGACATAACCATCAGATCCATAAGAAAATTGATGAGATACACAAAAAGACAGGGCAGAGATAGCCCTACCCAAACCAACAAAACCACACCGACAACCCCCAAGCCCAGAAAAACTATAAGCAACAAAGAGCTTGAAGGGTACAAAAACACACATAGCCCACAAGCTAGTAGAGAGAATGAGGAAGAGATGAAAGACAACAAAAAGGAAGCCAGAAGCAGAGCAAGCCAACAAAAGGAACACCCAAGCCTCCCTATTATGCCCAATAGGGACAAAACATGCCCAATCAACAACCAAACTTCCAAAAAGTAGCCAACACACTCCCAAATCACCTACAAAGAGAGATGCTAGAAAACAACAAAGAGTCACCAAGAAGGTAGCAGGAAGAAGCGAAGGAAGATCAAGGAAAACCAAGAAATAGAACAAGCCAACACTAAGAAACCCCAATCCCTCCAACTACATCAAGTCAGAGCAAAAATAAGCTCATTCCGCAACCAGTCATCCTCAGAAATTCCACCGCACACCCACTACCTAGAAGGCAGCCAAAAAGAGAACACCAGATGGCACACATCAACCAAATCAATGCCAACATCACCAACCACAACCCAAGCAAGAAGAATGGCCATCCTCCATATAGAAGACCACATTCACACCTAGGAACAACCACCCACTCCACAAGAGAAGAGCAAGAACCCCCAAAAAAATACCACCAAAAAACATAGCCAGAAGGGGCAAAGGGAGACCAAGAGGAACCAAGCAGAAGAATAGGCCAACACAAAGCACTCACCAGCCTTCCTATTACGCTGAATAGGAGCAAAAATAATCCCATCAATCCACCATTCCACCTCAGAGAGCCCCAAGCACACTTGCACCATCTTTAAGGCCAACAACAACCACAAAACACTAGGCAGACAAATCCAAATCATGAAGAGAACACCATGCTGCCACAAAAAACACCACAGCCTAAGGAGCAAAGAAGAAGCTCCAAAACAAACCACATCCCACAACAAAGAAAAAAAGATCTCCAAGACCCCTACAACCAACAACACAGACATTCTCATGAAGCCTCCATAGGAAAAAATAGAGAATAGCTCAAAACAAAGCCGTAAAAGAAAGCATCTAGCCTTCCCCGCAAGAACCACAACCCACAGCGAAACTTGGACTCCATCCGCATCTGTAGGATCTTCATCTGCCTCTGTCGATTCCTCCTCATCCTCAGAGGAATTCAAATCCCCTCCGCACACCTTTCCTCTCACGCTCTTGCTTGCACTCATCACCTAGGAAATATTTTTAAGCATTGTTGCATAGTTGGGTTTCATAAGGTTGTGAATAAGGAACATTGTTATTAAATTTTATTTTTTTTACTCGGTATAATATACCATACAAACTACAAAGGCAATGCCATAATAACACAGAAATGGCCATTAGGCTTCCCAAATTCTGTAATGGAATTGCTATTATGTAACACAATGCAAAAGTTTTGTAAACAAAATGTGTTTTTTAATGTAGCTAGAAGCCTCTTTACAAATATGAGTTTTCCTTGTTGCCCATTTTGGAGGTTTAGAAACATAGTGTGTTGTCAATTGTGCAGACACTTATGCTGAAAAGACGCACCTATGTACATACAAAAAAACACATAAAACCATAAATAAAAACATACATAACAACATACATGCAAACAAAAAGTGACAAAACCGGCAGACGGGACCAAACGTCCAGGAAATGGTAGGTAGGAGTTAATGATACCATCAGATCAGATTTCCTTCCTCCTGCCGGCCGATTAAAATAGGTGCCCTAGCGTGCCTATGAAGTTTCATTTTCATAGCTTTTTTGTGGCATGAGAAAATTGGAGGGCTAATGTGTGCATTTTTGGTTTGGAGAAAGTAGGGTGAAAACACGATGAGTTTCTAGTCTGCACGTTGAAAGCTAAAGATTAGAGTGCACATGGAGGAGTTGGAGGAGAAAACCAGCCAAATTAAGGTGAGGGGTACTAACCAATAGTGTTGCAGAGGATTTTATAACACTATTTGGGTTGCTTGTTTCTTACCACCTAGGGTTTTCCAACATGAATTATTATAATTTATAGAATGAAGTGTGTACTATGAAGCACACTATGTATTGATGGTTAATAGATTCCCCCTTAAATGAGAGACGTGCTATTTGATAAAATAGAACACCATCTATACCTTTGTATATCTGCATTTCAAGACAAAGGTTGGGTATAAGTAAAGGTAGTCTTCAAAACACATTGTGTTTTCCAACATGCACTACACAACGTTCACCACTTTCAACAAGTTTATTCATTATTGCCAATAATGACAATAAATTGGTGTTCTTGTTATTCTTAATGCACACCTACATATCGGGTTTAAAAACCATAAGGGATTGGGTATGTTGTGATGTGGAGGTTGACAAATGCAGTGTGTTATGAAGCATGCAATTTGTTATATACTTGAAATTTAAACACAACAATGGAAGGTGTGATTTTGAAGACATTCATATTGTTTTGTAACATTCCATGTTGCAAAACTGTACATGTTAAGAAGAAAGCAACCCACTGTGAGAAAACCCCTTACATTTAAACAAGGAGATTCAAACAACTGAAAACCCACATTGTGTTTTCCAAAATACAACTATTTTGTGCACTTTATTTTTCAATCATCCAAAATTTAAACACAACAATGAAAGGTGTGATTTTGAAGACATTTATACTATTTTCTAAAACTTCATGTTGCAATACCCTACGTGTTAAGAAGCAAGCAACCCACTGTGAGGCAAACCTTTACAGTTAAACAAGGAGATTCAAATAACTGAAAACCACCACTGTGTTTTCCAAATTATAATTATTTTGTGCATTTTTTTTTCAATCATGCAAAATTTAAATGCAATTTTTTCCCAAATTAAAATTCCTTATAAATTTTGAAAGGAATTTTCAATACATTCAAACTATCTATATTACAAACTCTTTTGAAGACATTTTTTTCTATTTTGTAAAAATGAATGTTGGGAAACACTAGGTGTTAAGAAACAAGCAATGCATATAGTGTTGTAAAACCCGAGCTACAACTGAGAGGAGATAGTGTGTTTTCCACCACTACAAATAATGTGAGCATTTTATTTGTTCTAATCAAACGAAGAAAGTGAAATGGCATTTGGACTATAGAAAAGAGTTGTGCAAAAATTTGAAAGTGGACTTCATTACATTCTTGGAGCATAAAAAAACAAAACTCTTCATAACGAACTAACTGACATGGGACAATGTGTTTTCCAACACTACAAACAATGTATAACAACACTATGCATTGCAGGTTTCATAATACCTATTGTTTTCCAATTTCATTACATTCTTGGGACCTCGTTTCGCTATTTGCAAATAATGGTTTTGAATGCCACATTTTTTGGGTTTTTGTCCATTCCAAAATATGATTTTGAAAACCCACCGGCACTGACACGTTTTCCCAGTGACGAGACAGGCAACGACAGGTCAGAGTTAACGTCTAATTATCAAGTCTTTCCGTCGGTGTGATTTTTCCATCCAACTTCTTTTCCATCGGTGCATTTTATTCCAATCAAATGAAGAAAGTGAAATGAAATTTGGACTGTAGCAAAGAGTTGTTCAGAAATTTGAAAGTGGACTTCATTACATTCTTGGAGCATAACAAAACAAAACTCTTATATATTTTTCATGGTTTATGATTTCTCTAATTGTTATTCGGTTATTTCACTCATATTTCCATAATGGGTTGTCAGTTATTTCATTTGGCAATTGTAAAATTTCAAAACTAGCAGACGGGAGGAAACAAAAATTTAAAAACCCTCAACACAAAAACACATAAACAACTTTGCATTTCAAATGAAAACCCCTTTTCCCAAGGAAAACCCTTTGTTTTCACGTCAATGAAAACCCATCTTCGCAACAAATAGCCATTCATTTCTTCACAGTTCCTAAGACTTGAATGGGAAAATGGCATATATTGTCGGCAGATAAACATACCTGCTAGCTAGCTAGCTGCCTATGCCTGTCAAATGTGTTTTTCGTATTGAGGGTGGTTGTGTTGCTTCAGCCTCTGAATGCCTGCAACCCCTTCCCGTTGCTCTCCAGTAACTTGCGAAATTTCACTGTGGAAAATGGCAGCAAAAATGGGACCTCGTCTGGGATTTTTGCTATTTGTAAATTATGGTTTTGAATGCCATGTTTTGGGCTTTTTGTCCATTTTGAAATATGATTTTTAAAACATGATGACTATTATGATGCATGTGACATGCATTTTTTTAGGGATAATAGCCTCGTCCCAATTGCAAAAGGTGATCTCCTTGCAACATGGCTTACACATGATAACATATTGTCCTTCTTCAAGGATAAGACATGTCTGATTATGTTATCATGTCAAAGACATATTTTTTTAGGGATAATGGCTTGGTTTTACTATACTTTGTAGGGAGATTAGCTTCTTCCCTACAATTGGACATGGCTATTCTCCCTAGAATAATGCATGTCAAAAGAATCATAACATAAAAAAATGCATTAAAACATAGAAAAATACATACATTGCATGATGGGACAACGTATTGCAGAAAATAATTGGAGGTTGGAAAACACTGTGTGTTGTGAGTTCTTTCATTTTGCACCTTCAAAGCTAAAGGTTTGAGAGCATGGGGTGGAGTTACAGGTGTGGGATATATAAAAGCATTCAAATTCAACTAAGGGGTGAGTAAGGAATTGGGATGTTACTTGTGAAGGGTTTTAAAATGGTATTTGGTTTGCAAGTTTAATAACACCCAGTGTTTTCCAACTTGAATTTACACATTGTTGGCCTTGCCGTTGTATGAAAAGGTCAACTTGTCAATGCCCAATACAAGCATTAGATAAGATGTCTATAAAAACATGACAACATTTCATGACAACTAGGCATCTTTGGAGCAACTTTGCAATATTTGCAAAACAAGCTCTTCTCTCCAACACACATCACCACCTCTTCCACAATCTAATCCACTAAGGTCCATGATGTCGAAAGGTGTCATTGATGTATGATGGAGAGAAGTGCATGTTTTGGAAATGAGAAAGGTATGATTCAAAGTTTCCTAGTTGTCATGAAATGTTGTTATGTTTTTGTAGAGGTTACTTCCAGAGGTCAAAGGAGAAAAAAGATTGCATATTTGATGTGGGTTTTTTGAGAGCTTTCTAGTGGTATCATCTATAGATGTTGATGTCATAACAAAACAAAAAGTACTAGATATTGGTAGGGTGGAAAACACAGTGGCTTATGTGTTATTTAATTCTACTTTGTATGGTGAAGATGTGAAAGCTAATATTTTTTTTGATGTAGCTATTCAAGATGTTGTGTAATGTTGAAGCATGTGTTTGTACTTGGTTGACCAACTACCACCCATATCTTCCATGGAATATTCTTGCTTGCATAGAGGAATTGAGTCTCTCGTACAAGTTTTGGGAAAAGATGTTAAGGATAATTGATAGAAAAGAGCCAAACCACATTGATGTCAACTATCATAATTATGCTCACTTCTTTAACTGTATCTTTAGTGTATAGGAAAAAATGGGCATGGACGTGTTCAATATTACAATCTAGAAATAGAGATTGTAAATTTATGTGACTTTCCAATGTCTCTTTACCAAGAAATTCGAGACCTTTTCCTAGCTGGATGCATCTGGAAGGTATGCATTCAACCAAAAGTAATCATATGCAAGCACAATCTTCCTAATGAGCTAAGAATGAGGGGTATGATATTTCTTAAGGGGGAATCTTTAATTAGTAATCACATGGGTCCTATGGAGGAGTGGTTTCTTGTTGTGTTGAAATCATACTTTTCATGGTAGTCAGTGTTGTCCATCTGATTCGTGATATGGTTTAACTTCCTACCATGCATCTTATCTGATGCTTGTATCGGGCATTGAGAGGTCAAAATTTTTGTGCAACAATAAGGTCAACACACATAGACAATATGAATGTAATGATAAAATTTTGGTTACTTACACAATAAGAACTCAATTGGTTGGTCATACCTCATGTGAATTTGGATAGTTTTATGTATCCTCCACTTTCAATTATATTAACAGTATGAATGTATTGGAAGCCTTTTGTTTTGTACACAGTAATAATGTAATGATGTTCACCTTCAAAACATATAATAACTCTTAGTTACAGTATAAATTGTATTTGAATTTCTTCGTACGATTGAAACAAAGAAATGCAAAAAATAATGGCAGATTGGAAAACATAATGTGGGTTGTTAGTTGTTTCATTCTGCATGTTTAAATCTAAACACTTGAGAGGACAGGGAAGACTTGCAGGTGCGGGATACATTTGGTTGTAGATTTCTTAACGCCCTGTGTTTTCCAAGTTCATTACATTATTGCTATCTAGAAAGAAAAATGTTCTCAATAAAATCACAAAACATACCAAATTGAGGTGAGGGGTGAGTATCCAATAGGGTTTTTACTTGTAAAGGGTTTTAGAAGAGAATGTGGGTTGCAGGATTTATAACACCTAGTGTTTTCCAACCTGAGATTTCACATAACAGTTTGAATGTCTTGAAAATATTTTCTTATTTATATAGTACAAATGTAATAAAAGGCACCTCCAAATTTTACAACTGTTACTTATGGTATAAATTGCAATTTAGTATCTTCATGTGATTGAAAAAATAAATGCACAAAATAATTGCAGGTTTGAAAACACAGTGGGTTACTTGTATAACATTTTACAACACTATGTGGGTTGTAGGTTTCACAACACCATCTCTTTTCTAGCTTGGAATTTTTCTGACAGTAGGAATGTATTGAAAACCTTTTTTTATTTAGATAGAAAGAATGTAATGAAAGGAACCTTCAAAATTTATCACAAGTCTTAGGTAGACTAAAATATGTGTTTCAAATTCTTCTTATGATTGAAAAAATATATGCTTGCTTACTGCAAATGGTGCAATAAATTTTGTAACTTTAACTATTTGTAACACTTGCAACTATTTTACATTTTACAACAAACCAAGGATATGTGTTGTAAAAGGGAAAGTGTTTTGTACAATGAATAATGTCATTGAGGTGGCCGACACACCTAAGAGGGTGTGTAGTAGCACATCTTCCTCAGGACAATCGTGTTCCACAAATGTGCTGGTAAGATCCTATAATTACAAGATGCAATCAAATGTATAATTTTAATCTCTCATAAGTGGTTATGATGTTGACTAGAAAGTGGGAATGTTTTAATCAGGAGGTAGCAACAGTGGTATAGAGGAAGTCCCCTTGTTTTAGGAAAATGATGAATGTTGAGGCAATGACGTGTTCAGTAATTGATTGTGAAATTTCAATTTCCCTTTACTTCCAATGCATCAATCAAAATGCTTTACAATTTGAGTTGGAAAATATCATGTCTGTTACAAATATGTTGAATTTGATAGTATATCGTTCCTTTGATTCAAGATGATAATCAGGGAGACCATCATGCTCTTGCCATAGTCCATGACAACGGGGAAGAGTGTGCAAAGGGAGACCCTAAGGATGGGGATGGACCCAATGAAGCACGAGGTGATGGGGTGGACGGGAAGGTAGATATAATAATTCAATTATTGCATCATTTGGTTGTGTGTATATGTTGTGCATTCAAATTGTTTTAATATCAAATATATTAAGCAATTTTCTTTTTCGAATTTGTCATGCAGGTTGCTACTAAATACAAAAGAGAAGTGGAGAATGCTAGATACGTATAATATTGTATTGTAGAAGAATGTAAGAGAAAATATCATGATTGGAGATTGTTCAACATGCATAGGATTCAACATCAGCACCTTTCTATTCTTGCGGCACCCAAGCGTGGTAGAATTGCATCGGGGGGGGGGGAACCAAAACTCCACCCTCCTCCCCCTGAGAAATTGAAAGAGTACCTTCAAAAGAAGGTGGAAAATATGGAGTACCAACTAAATCTACCACATAAAATCTAGCAAAAGCATGTTATTGAAAGGGTTTGTTTACAATATGGGAAACATAGCTTCTGTCGACTTCCCCAGGAAGGAAAGGACAAGGTGAAGAAGCAAATGGCGTTATACAATAGTGAGGAGAAGGAGCAGAGAAGGAAAAAAATATTAAATTGCAAGAGAGAAAGAGAAAGGATGAAATGGTAATGTTGAATTGAACTGTCAAATCTGAATTTTGGTTTGTTCTTGTTTTCTGTTCTGATGCATACAAGGTTCACCTAACGTTAACTTACATGACATGACAGGGTGATGGTCGAGAAGCGGTTCCTGCCTCCCAGCAGAGTAGTGTTCATTTGGTAGAGGAAGTTGTGCCTACAAAAGCCCAAGATGATGTTGTTCCTCCCAACCTAGTGTCTAACATTCAAAAGAAGCATCGCACATGGTCAAAAGTTTCAAGCCACCCTCACAAGAAGAAACGAGAGCAAATAGTGATCTCGAAATATTTTGTTTAGTGTGTTTTTTATTATTTGAATGAATTGGTTGCATGGATTTGAATTTGATTTGACGTTACAATTTTTTCTATTACATGAGAAGGATGAAAAATGAAGTGTTGCCCTTGAGCAGGTTATTGTTGTATTGGAAGATGAAGCAGTGCCCATGGAAGCACAAGATGATGTTGTTCCTCCCAAACCCTTATATAACATTCAGAAGAAGAAGGAGCGTATACTGTTTAAAGTTTCCTCACACCCTCACAAGAAGAAATGAGAACAAGTGGTGATTTCAAAATCTTATATTTGATGTTTGTTTTGATTATTTCAATGAATTGGTTGCATGCATTGAATTTGATGTGATGTTTCAATTCTTTTTATTCTAAGGCAATGATGAAAAATAGAGTGTTGCCCTCGAACAAGGTACTATTGATTTGGAAGATGAAGTAGTGCCCATGGAAGAACAAGATGTTGTTGTTCCTCTCAACCCGTCATCTAATATTGAGAAGAAGAAAGAGTGTATGTGGTTTAAATTTTCCTCACACCCTCACAAGAAGAAAAGAGAACAAATAGTGATTTTGAAATCTTCTATTTAATGTTTGTTTTGATTATTTCAATGAATTGGTTGTATGCATCTAAATTTGATGTGATGTTTCAATTGTTACTATTATAGGAACAATAAAGTTCTACCCTCGAACAAGGTACTATTGATTTGGAAGATGAAGCAATGCCCATGGAAGAACAAGATGATGTTGTTCCTCCCAACCTGCCTTCTAACATTGAGAAGAAGAAGAAGTAGGAGCATACACGGTCAAAAGTTTCAAGGTGCCTTGACATGGAGAAACTAGAAGAAATGGTGAATTCCAATTCTTCTATTTAATGTTTGTTTTGATTATTTCAATGAATTGGTTGCATGCAGCTAAATTTGATGTGACATTTGAGTTCCTACTATTACAGGGCAAGGATGAACAAAAAAGTGTTGTCCTTGACCTAATTGGCCATGTGGTTGCAATTGAAATGGGAGAGGCTAATAGAGATGGACATGTAGAGGGGGAGAGAACTGGCCTACAAGTGGGGCAGGGAAATAAAGATGTACATGGGGATGGGGAGAGCATTGGCCTACAAGTGGGACATGGTAATAGAGATGGACATAGGGATAGGGAGAGCACTGGCCTACAAGTGGAATAGGGTAACAAAGATGGTCATGGGGATGGGGAGAGCACTGGCCTGCAAGTGGAACAAGGTAACAGAGATGAACATGGGGATGGGGAGAGCACTAGCCTGCAAGTGAAACATGGTAATAGAGATGGACATGGAGACGGGGAGAACACTAGCTTGAAAGTGGGAGAGGGTAATAAAGGTGGACATGGGGAGGAGGAGAGCACTGGCGTACAAAGGGAAGATGACAATAAATATGGACATGGGGATCGAGATAGTAGCGGCATGCCATCTATATCGGTAACAGACCCAACACACTTCCATGCTTTTGTTCTAATTTCTTTATGAATATTTTAATATGTATTGAATTATGATTCACATCAATGAAGTTTCCATTGCAACCAAATCATGTTGATGAATAGATGATAGAGTTCAAGGGCATCACTTTTAAGATCCGTGATCACGTTGATCTTTGGAGGTAGCATAAACTGGTTGCCAAAGGCATTGTACATGTTGTCAAAAGTAATGGTGAAACCCATGGATTTATGCACCCACAAAATTGTGTGAGATTCAACATTGTTGAGGCCATTGTTGGTGACCGCACAATTCCTTTTCCTCGTCCTGGCGCAGAGACCATCGAAGAGTGCGTGGGATGCTTCATGTTATGGAAGCTCTCTAAGTTGAATAATTCTCTTCCAGAGGTACATATAAACAATATGTTGTTGTATATATCATACTACCTTATCTTTGTTTCCATCCATACATTAATTGTTCAAATTTTTTGTTATAGGGTGAAGGTGTTCAAAGTGCTGAGGACAAAGCACAACCTCTCCAGAAATTTATTGTTTCATGTTCATCATCTACAAGGGTTCATGGAATTGGAATCACCCCTCTTGAAATACACAACCCAAAGAAATATACCCTATATTACGTAGGCATGAACTCAATTTCAAATAATAAGAAGCATAGGATATGATGAGACAAGCTCACAATACTCATTGTGCATTGTGGGTTTCATTATTTGATTATTGAACAATTACGGTGTAGAGATATACCATTTTCATATGTTTGAACACTATGTTATACATTTGATATCAGACTTTTTATGGCCCTCTATAATTATTTGATTATTGAACAATTATGCTATAGAGATATATTATTTTCATATGTTTGAACACTATGTTGTTATCCATTTGATATCAAACTTTTCATGCCCCTGTATAATTGCATTATCAACAATGTGAAATAATGGTAGGCAATGCTAGCTCAAGTGTTATAGTTTATGGTAGCTTGCTTATAAATGAAAAAGATAAGTTGACATGTAAATTGTTTGACCTCAAAAAAATTGAGTATAGCAGTCAATGGTATTAAATACACTAATTGCATACATGGTATCGCATAGAGTATAGCAATAAATGTTTTGTATGTATATGTATGTACCTACGTGGGAAACTATTTACATTGTTGGAAAACATGATTGCCCATATCAGTTATTTCCTTATAACCAAAAATTTAATGAAGTCTGATTTCAAATTTTAGAACAATTGTCTCATACAGTAAAAATGGCATTTCCTTTTTTCCATCTAAATGGAAGGGATAAAATGGTAAAATTGTTTGCAGTGTTGGAAAACAAGTTGTCCCCTATCTATCATTTTTGTATGAAAAGTTTTGTTTGGTTATAACCATGAATGTAATGAAGCCCACTTTCAATTTTTAGAAAAACTATTTGGTACACTAAAAATGACATTTCCCTTTTTCCATCTGATTGGAACACATAAAATGCTTGCATTGTTTGCAGTGTTGGAAAACACACTATCCCCTATTAGTTATTTCCTTATGAAAATTAATTGTTTCATTACGAGCAAGAATGCAATGAATTCCACTTTCAATTTTTAGAACAAGTGTTTTGTTGAGTGAAAATTGCATATTTCCTTTTTCCATGTGATTGGAATAAATTAAATGCTAGCATTGTTTGCAATGTTGGAAAACACACTGTCCCCTGTTAGTTATTTCCTTATGAAAAGTTTTTATTTCTCACGTTCCAAAAATGAATTGAAGTCCACTTTCATATTTTAGAACAACTCTTGGCTAGAGTGAAAATGGCATATTTCCTTTCTCCCTCTGATTGGAACAGATAAAATGCTTGCATTGTTTGCAATGTTGGAAAACACACTGTGTCATGTTGAAGTTATTTCATCATGAAAAGATTTTTTATTTTATACGATCCAAAAATGTAATGAAGTCCGCTTTGAAATTTTATAACAACTATTTGGTTGAGTAAAAATGGCATTTCCTTTTTTCATGTCATTGGAACAAATAGAATGCTCACATTATTTGCAATGTTGGAAAATGCACTATCCTATGTTATTTACTTCGTTAGGAATTTTTTTTGTTTCGTGGGCTCCAAAAATGTATCATTCTATATTGCATGGTTGTATCTTTTTTATTACATTATCTTACAAGGATGTAATGTAACTAACATAACACATTATTTGAGTAGAAAGAGGATAGATGAAGGAAAGGGATATGAGATATGGTTAAAATGGATGAATGATATATGTTGTCAAATTAACTTCATGTCAAAAGAGAAACTTACTTTTATTAGCACTAGAATTATGCAGGATGATATAATGGATCATGATGATGATGCATTAGGTGCATTAGGTACATATGGAGCAAAATATATAGTGTAGATGTATTTATTGTAGTGATGGAAAAAACTATTGTGTCAAATAATGTCAAATGGCATCAAATAATGGTAGGAAATGTCACCTCAAGTGTTATTATTTATTTATACTTGCTTACAAATGTAAGAATGTGCAATGAGCACTTAATGTTTTGGAGACTATAACAAAATAGTGTATTGAAGTTCAGTTTCATATTTTATAACAACCCTTACTTTCAACAAACATTCTATTTCAATATTGTAATACTTTTGGAACACAAGATGCACAAAAAAGTGGCAGGATGGAAGACACATAGGGTTGTCACTCACTTCTCAATTCTTGTTCAATGACAACACTTTTTGTTATGCAAACTATAACAACACAATGCATTGAAGTTTAGCTTCATATTTTATAACAACCCTTACTTTTAGAAAACATTTCATTTCAATATCGTAATACTTTTGGAACACAAGATGCACAAAAAAATTGTAGTATGGAAAACACACAGGGTTGTCACTCACTTCTCAATTCTTGTTCAATGACAACACTTTTTGTTATGCAGACTGTAACAAAACCGTGTATTAAAGTTCAGCTTCATATTTTATAACAACCCTTGCAACAAACATTCCATTTCAATATCGTAATAAGTTTGGAACACAAGATGCACAAAATAGTTGCATGATGGAAAACACATAGGGTTGTCACTCACTTCTCAATTCTTGTTCAATGATAGCACTTTCTGTTATGTAGACTATAACAACACAATGTATTGAAGTTCACCTTCATATTTTATAACAACCTAGTGCAGGGGCACCCTTGGTGTGCACCTTGGGTATGTTGAATTTTGGTCTTTTGTTATGTTTGTGTTGTTTCATGTAAATAAGGTCCTTTCAGACCATTCTAAGGCATTTAACATCATTTTGGGTCCTTAGTTGCAAGGTGGGAGAAAGTTGTAAGAAGTTGTCAAATTGCTCAACAAAAGTTGTCATTATTGTCATGCAATTTTGCAAGAACTTGTTAGATGGTAGTTGGGGTTAGTTGGAAGGTTGGTATGCATTGCAAAAGCATAAATATTCCTTGTAATCATGAATCAAAATTTTGAATGAAGTTTTGAATGAGAAGTTTCCATTCTTTCATGTCCAAACTATGTTTTTTTGCATTAATTGTTAATTCGGTCACATTGTATGGGTTGGTACCTTGTTATACGGCCTAGAGATTGTTTGAATAAGGTGAAAGGATCTCTTAACTTTACAATGCTTTTTGTTTGATCAAAATCCATCAATATTTCTGTGAGATATCACCATTTTTTTGGAAGCAGTCACAAACTCTACCTAGGGTTCCAGTCAACAAATAAAATTCCATATCTCAAGTTTCCTTCGTGATAGAATGTTAAAATCTTGTGGAAAATTATGTCTTGGAATTTTCAATAACCTTGCAAGATTGGGTCTCTTATGTGCACGTGTGGAAGAGATCTTAATGACAGTTTGTGCAACACTTTGGTAAAACTGTCCTAACACCAAACTGCCTATGGGGTTTTGAAAAATACATGAACTATGGATTGTTGATCACTTGGGTAACATCATTTCTTTTTGATTGCGGTCTATGTAGACCAAAGACGCCAAATTTACAAACCATTTCTTGTATTAGTTGAATGTTAATGTGAGAATGTGCTTGGGGCAACAAACCACGGTTTGGTGAAACATTGCTCATAAAATTTTGAGTCTTGTTAGTTTGAGGATCATTTTGTTGTGTTGAAACAAGCTTGAAACATCTCCAGTAGTTTCATGATCACATTGCTTGTTTCTTGTTGTGATACTAGACATTGTGTTGTTGGGTATAAGCCATTGTTGAGATAGATCACTATGGTATGGTACATGAGGTCAACCAAATGTGTCAAAGTATATTGAAATCTTGTTGTCCCCAATACCCTATGTTGTTCCATCTTTACTTGTGTGTTTCCCATCACTGGATGTCCAATAGGTCAAGTGATCGATGGTGACAAGGTGTACTAAGATGTTCCACACATTGTTGTCAATGAAGTCCTTAAAGGAATGCTTGGAAACAATCAAGACTTATTAAACTCTACCCCTGCTTTGCAACAAACATTCCATTTCAATATCATAATACATTTGGAACACAAGATGTACAAAAAAATTGTAGGATGAAAAACACACAGGGTTTTCACTCACTTCTCAATTCTTGTTCAATGACAACACTTTCTGTTATGCAGACTATAACAACAATGTATTGATGTTCATATTTTATAACAATATTGTAGAAATATTCAACTTGACCTTCATATTTTATAACAATAGTAAAGTGCAGAAATATTCAACTTGACCTTCATATTTTATTTCAATATTGAAATTCACCTTCATATTTATAACAACGCTTACTGGTAGCAAACATTCCATTTCAATATCGTAATATGTTTGGAACAAAAAATGCACAAAAAATTTGCAGGATGGACAACACACAAGGTTGTGACTCACTTCTCAATTCTTGTTCAATGGCAGCACTGATGGTGTAAACCATGTAAGCAATAATAGACTCGAGAAAGACTCCACAAATCCCCTTAAACTCAACAAAACTGACACAAATATTCAACTTGACCTCGATTGAAGTGCTTGGTAGCAGCCATTTTACTAATGACGTTTTTGTTTTCTGTTGGTTGTGTTATATTGTCAAAGCTAGGTAGGCATGTTAACTGGTTTTTACTGTAAAGCCTACATATACATAAATTAGAATATTGACATCATATAGAAACATGCAAAGACCTTATCTAAATTCCACAAAAAACCAAACATGTTGTCCAAAAACTTTCAACCATGTGTAATTGAAACTATGCAATTATGTTGTTCAAAAACTATTCGCAAAATCTTGCGGACATAAGTAATGGACATATAAAGTTCAGCATTTCGCCGTGGCCATTTTTAGAGAAAAAAAAGATTTGTTTTTGACAGTATTGGCAGATTCTAACACTAGCCCAGTATGTGAAGCTGAAAAACACAAGTATTCACCTAGATGTGTTTTTTTGGATTATTCACCTGTTAATGCTGCCCGAGATGTACTGCTCATAAATTTGTGCCTATTCGTTATTTCATTTCTTTCACAAAATATTCTACAAACTAATGAATTTCAACTCTCTGACTGTATTCGACATGAATTTATTTCATGGAATCTAGCAAAATATGATGCCAAGAAAGGACACTCTAGGACATTTAACTTGTGTGTATCCTCCTTTGAAGAACACCATAAATTTAATCATAGATTATAGGAGGAATCGAAAAGAAAGGGCTGCTCCAAGAATTCCATTCTCCTACATCTCTCTTGTATTCTGATTAAAGTTTACAGATTGATGAAAAAACCTTTAGCACAATCTAATATAACAATAGTGATCAGACAATACTTAAATTCTAAACATAGATCTAATCTTCTTCAAATGCGAGCTCCAACTAAAAAAATTATGTTGAAGGTAAAATTTGCATGCATTGAAGTTATATATAGTTACTGAACTCTTGCATAAGATTTAAAACTATGACTTCCACTTCTATATATAAATTTTAGGTGATCGGTATTATATTGAATAATGTTGTAATACCTATCCATCCAAACATCCAAGGAATTGTAAGCAATGTTGTAATACATACTAAGTGATGGTAAACAATGTTTTGAAATGTTTTCATATTTGATCTGAGATAAATAGTTCACATCACAGTCAAATGTAAAAACATTTCGAGTTAATATTATAGATTTTGAAGAAAATTACAAGCCACATTTAATAGGGCTAACACTGACAACTGCATCAACCATTTACAAATAGGTATATTTTTTGCATTCTCAACATCCAGAAAGATTTGGTGCAGTTTGATTGTTAAGGTGGAATTGACAACATACAACGTAGGCACCCCGTAATATGCATGTATTAGCTTGAATGATGGTCTAACAAGGTGGATCTTGAACCTAACAATGTGGTTGAATTTAAACACGACCAACAACCATTCCTCCACAGAACCCATGTGATTACTAATTAGATATTCCCTCTTAAGGAATCTTGTAAACCTCATGCTCAGCTCATTCGTAAGATTGTGCTTGCATATGATTACTGTTGGTTGAATGCATACCTTCCAAATGCATCCAACTAGGAAAAGGTTTTGAATTTCTCGGTAAAGAGACATTGGCCAATCACATAAATTTACAATCTCTATTTCTAGATTGTAATATTGAACGTCCATGCCCATTTTTTCCCATACACCAAAGATGCAGTTAAAGAAATGAGCATAATTATGATAATTGGCATCATTGCAGTTTAGCCCTTTTCTGCCAATTCTCCTTAACATTTTTTCCCGCAACCTGTACGGGAGACTCAATTCCTCAATGCGAGCAAGAATATTACATGGAAGGTATGGGTGGTAGTTGGTCAACCAACTAGACACCCATGCTCGTGAACTGTGTGGCATCTTCTATATAGCTGGAGCAACTAGTAGTGAAATTCCTGAAATGAATGACAAAACAACTTTTTCAGAAGGTACAATAACATTTTCTAATTAGAAAGACACTCTCAATGCTGACCAAAAAGCACCTGCAAAGCTACATAACAGTTTTGAAATTTTGTGCATGTGCAATATGTGTAGATAAAGTGACAATATGGGACAGTGTGTTTTCCAGCAGTGCAAATAATGTGAGAATTTTTTTTTGTGCAATGGACAAATGGCAACGAAGGAGTGCACCAACATGTACTACAAATCCTGAAATGAAAAAGGGATCTATAATGAAAACACTGGAAAAGAAGCAAGCAAAGTGGAAGATATAGATAATGTTATGAATGAAGAGATTTTACCTGTTCTTTGGAACTTAAGGAAGCAACATGTGTAGTATGTCCAATGGGAAAATGGAAATGCACGACTAGAGCAGCAGATTGTAAAATGACTGAAATTAAAGACAAAACAACTTATTCAGAAGATACAACTGCATTCTATAATTAGAAAGACACTCTCAATGCTGACCAAAAAGTGGCTACAAAGCTACATAACAATTTTGAAATGTCGTGCATGTGCAATATGTGCAGATAAAGTGACAATATGGGATAGTGTTTTTTCCAACAGTGCAAATAATGTGAACATATTTTTTTTGTGCAATGGACAAATGGCAATGTAGGAGTGCACCAACATGTACTAAAAATCCTAAAATGAAAAAGGGATTTGCAATGAAAACACTGGAAAAGAAGCAAGCAAAGTGGAAGATATGGATAATGTTTTGACTGAAGAGAATTTATCTATTCTTCAAAACTTAAGGAGGCAGCATGTGTAGTATGTCCAATGGGCATATGGAAATGCACGAATGGAGTAGTGGGAACTAAAATGCCTGAAATGAAAGACAACAATTTTTTTAGAAGATACAACTGCATTATCTAATTAGAAAGACACTCTCAATGCTGACCAAAAAGGCAGCTGCAAAGCTACAGTATTGAAGAAGGTGCATGTGAACAACTTCTGAGAAGAACTTTATGTAATGAAGACACAACTGCATTCTCTAATTAGAAAGACACTCTAAATGTTGACTTCATTACATTCTTGGATCATTAACATTTTTTATGACGAAATAGCTGAGAGGGGACAGTGTGTTTTCGAACATGGAAAATAATGTGAACATTTTATTTGTTGCAAGAAGATGAAGAAAGTGAAAGGACATTTGGACTGTAGGAAATAGTTGTTCAAAAAATTCAAAGTGAAACAAAACTTTTCATAACAAACTAATTGTGTAGGGACAGTGTGTTTTCCAATAGTTCAAATAATGTGACCACTTTATTTGTTCCAATCAGATGAAGAATGTGAAATTCCATTTTCACTGTAGCAAAGAGTTGTTAAAAAATTTGAAAGTGGTCTTCATTATGTTCACAGTGGTAATGAAACAAAACTTTTCATAAGGAAGAAACTGACATGGGATAGTGTGTTTTCTAGCAGTGCAAACACTATGACCATTTTATTTGTTCCAATCAAATTGAGAATGTGAAATGCCTTTTTTTACTGTACCAAATAGTTGCTCAAAAAATTGAAAGTGGACTTGATTATAGTCTTTGTCGTAACAAAACATAAATTTTCATAATGAACTAACTGAAATTTGGACTGTGTGTTTTCCAATAGCAAACAATGCAAGCATTTTATTTGTTCCAATTACATGAAGAAAGTTAAATGGCATTTTGACTGTACCAATTTTTTTCTGAAAGTGGACTTCACAAGATTCTTGGTCGTAACGATACAAAAACATTTTAGAACAAACTAACTGACATGGGACAGTGTGTTTTCCAACACTGCAAATAATATTAGCATTTTTTTGCATAATGGACATATAGAAACACACAAGTGGAGCAGGATGTACTAGAATGCCTGAAATGAAGAAGGGAACTGCTATGAGAACACTTGAAAAGAAGAGAGCAATGTGAAAGAGATAGATAAAGTTTTGACTAAACGAATTCTTCTTGCTCTTCACGGGTTATGGAAGGATCGTGTGCAGTATGTGCAATGGGAAAATGGCAATGCACAACTGGAGCAGAAGGTACTAGAATGCAAGAAATAAAAAAGGAATCTATTGTATAAGCACTTGAAAAGAAGTGAACAAAAATAGAATGAGTTGGGTGGAGACAAGAAAGTTTGATGTCAAAATTGTAGATAACTTTTGTGAACAACTTTTAGAAAAGATGACATGCTTACCTACAGACCGAGGTTCACTAAAGTATGCTTATGCAATCATTAGTAACTCTTGAAGAAGCATAAGATTGAATGCACATTGGCCGACATCAGCCTGCCACCGTAGATAAAATTTTATAAGGAAGCATGGTATTGCTTAATGTCATACCAAAAAATTGGACTTACCTATGCATATTTATCAAATTGGAACCATACCTTCCATTGGGCTTACACTCCTGAAAGATAGTATTTGGCGAGGACTCCTTTCTTCATATTGGAATGTTGAAGTGAACAAAAAAGACCAAAAAAGAAATCATAAAGTTTATGACGTGGTAGAAGCACATACTGGAAAAACAAATCTGCAATACCATTTCCTATTACAATATAGAAATTGAAACGGGTTTTATCATAGTCAACCATATTAGATATTGTAGCCTCTTCCCCATCCATACTAGTTGCGCCTAAAGTCTCACATTCCATATTGACATTTACATTGAAGCTATTGTTCATGGAGAAGGGAAAGGAGTCCCACTGAGGAGTTCAGTGATCTGACTATTGTGTAGCACGCTTCGTACGATGGGTTGCACATTGAGGACGATCCTTGCTTGCACTAAACTATGGATGCATGTGAACGGTGCTAGTTGCAGCTTCATCAAGATCGGGAATGAATTCAAATGGAAATGTGTTTGATTGTTGTAGGTCCTGTAGAAACCTCTCGATACACTGTGCATATGATTGCACTTGTTCTAGACACTAGGGTAGTGTACGCATCACTTTTTTCAATATTTCATTTATGTCATTCCAAATACACATTTTCAACAAATGTTCATCATAGACATGAGTGATAAAAGGATCTTGTGTAGTGGTGAGAAGATTAGGATTGTTTTCTTCAATGCCCCCTTGTGACAATGTTTCATTCAAATCTATCCCTCTATCAATTGGTTGACCTCCCCTATCTAAATGACCACATAGAAGAAACTTGTATTAGGCAATAGAAAATGCAAAACACAATTGTCTCCCATAAAGTAACGCACTTTAAATTGAAATTCACTTACCGTGGACCACCCCTTTAACAATAGATGATCTTTTAATCAAGTCAGCAACCTTAAGGACATGTTTGCAAGTGTTCCCCTACAAACTCCAAGGGAATTCACAAACAAAAAGGTGCTTGCCAAATTTATGAACAAGGTAGTAGTCAGACCTACTTTGAATTTTCACCTCTAAGTGCTATCCTGGATGTGTTTCATCCAGAACACAATGATCGTCTGGAATTTCCTTAGCCCGCTCCAAACTAGATTGCATATTTAAAAACTTATAGTATGTCAAAAAACCATAATGTTGTAACTTTTCCTTTTGCCTATAGAATGGTCCCATTTTATACACAAGTGTGTAATACAAGTAGTCCATTCGCCTAGTGCATTTTTTAGAATAATCACACAAGTACCAATTTTTTAGCACACAATGGTATGACTCAATGGCTATATTTGTATAATGGTTGGCATGTGGGAATAGTCTACAATTTTTTGCCCACATGGCTACGGAAAAAAATTCAATAGTCAATTAAGCCACAACGTATTAGAGGTGACGTTAAAGAATGTGAATGGCGTGAATCCTATGAGATGAAAAAAATTGTCAACTCACCAATTTGACCTTCTCCTTCACACCAAGTCTTCTTGAAGTACTCTAAAAATTGGGGCTGATCGAAATCCTCAAAGAAAGATTTCAATAGCTAAGTGATGTTGTCTTCACTATCACCAATTACCATCATGATCATGCCAAGTCTGTGAAAGATGTCCATTGCCCTTTCCTTGGTTGCATACTTATATGCATTCTTCAACCAAGCCTTTTTAACATGCCAAACACATAGAAGCACATGACATCGAAAGACAACCCTAATAGACAATACAAACGATATTGTTTACCGCTCATCTGCATGACAAAGTGACATTGAAAATAAATAGCAAATGAGAAAGGTATGCAAATGAACAAAGAAATGCACATATTGTATGGCTTGTATTTCTGCATCATCAGTAAAAAATGCATTTATTCTCCAGTCGGGTTTGGCTCTTCTTCCATGGGCATGCAATATGTGTAGCCATGCAAAGATGTCCTCAATCTTGTTTCATGAGGAGACTACCCATGCAACGAGCACACCACTCTATTGCTCATTGAAAATGAGCAAAGTATACAATGGAAAGTATAGAAATAACAAGTCAGCATGAGTATTGTCAAGTTTATAGCCAGTAAGATCATTGAAAAAATGAAGAAATATTTGTCAATGTTTGTAAGGCCTTGCCCCATATTTTATAGTGGAAAATGTGGAATCCATCGAGATGATTGAATTGTGTGAGTGGTGAACCATCCTACCCATCATCCATGGAGTCTAAACCTCGATAATGAAAGGTATATTGTTCCCAAGGGGCCATTGAAAGTAGAAGAAGTTGCAAAGTCCTCTCCATTCCACATTAGGATATTTGTCGAATCAACTCTGTGTTTTTGTGTGAATAGAACACTCCTTTCGCCAAGCATTCATTACATCCTTTCTTGTAAGGAATTGATCTCTTTTTAACATCATGCCACATAAGATAGGATCATTGATGTGTCTATCCATTATTGCATTGACACTCGCTTCCATGAGCAAAAGGCTTTCAATATAGCTTTTGCATTTTGTGGATAGATTAGTGGCAAACATAGAACACCTATCTCCACTTGTGTCATCAATACCATGGAAAAATTCACTTTTTTTATCGATGTGGGACATTTCTTTGTAGAGAATATAGGTAACATCTGGTTTGCCATGCATAACCTTTACAATGAAGTGGCATTGGCAACCTCGCATTTGTATAAATGTCTTCTATTGTTTCTTCTCTAGTGGAGGCTAGTCTCTAAGGTCTGTAGGACCATATTGACACTAGTAGCTATGAAGAAGGCATCATCTCATCATCTTGAAGCAAGAAAGAGTAAAATATCATTGGACCATACAAATGAATGTTGAAAGATACAAACCTATGATACCAAATTGTTTTGCCATAATTTTTGTCATCAACGAGATGTGTGATGGTATACTGTCTTTTTTTCTTGTCCATAAATTTAGTTTCAAAACCTTCAACGGACATTTCACTGTGAATGAAATCATCAAGTCTCATACGAGGAATTGTTGTGACAAGGTCAAGGACCCCATCCTTCTCGACACGAATAGGAGTTCACTACAAATCAAAAGAGGAAAAAGGAGAGTCTCCATCTAGTACATCTTGCACCTCCAACTCATCTTCCTTCTTCCATTTCAAACCTCTCCCCATTCTACGAAATGACAGAATTGGACGAACATTTAAAATTAGAGTGGATTGTGTCAAGAAAAAGAAAGAAATTATTCATTGAATGTAAATAAAATATCTATCTCAATGTACAAGTGGACATAGACAACGGCAACACAAAATGACAACCAAAACCTTTGATGACAACCTTATATGTAAATAAAAGGGAATGTCCTATCAACCATGATGTAAGCCAATGCAGGTTGGAAAACACAACGTGTAGATGAACGTCCAAGCGGACATAAAGACTGCAAGTAAATTCACAGCCCCACATGTAAATATAGCTAAGATTTCAGAGTATACGGGGTGTACTAACCTCTTTTACCTGAGGAGGAATGTTGTGATATTCAACCTTCTGTTTGGCATGAATTAACATGAGGAGCAAAAGCAGATCTAGCAATTCATGAAATAAACAAGTGAATGTTGAACCACATGATGAGTGGTTCAACCTGTAACTTTGTATGTGGCGTAGGAGTGTAACGTACATAATAGTATGCAATAACTTCTACAATTGCAACAACAAATGTATTATTTTTGGAAGATACGTTGGTTGTGGTTCATGTGTATGTGTTAAAGCAGAGGAAGGGTTAGAGTGCAACCAAAATCTTTGATGACAACCTTGTATGTAAAAAAAAAGTGCATCCATTGTTGTTAGCAACACCAAAATGATAACATGTTTGTTGCATCTGCTGACAAAAAAATGAATTAGTAATGCAGAGAATGACGAGAGGCCAAAAGGTGTAAAATTTCCTATCAACCATGATGTAAGCCAATGCATGTTGGAAAACATGTGTAGTTGAAAAGCGGACATAAAGACTACGAGTAAATTTGCAACCCTGTATGTAAATATAACTAAGATTTTAGAGTATATGGGGTGTACAAACCTCTTTTACCTAAGGGTTTGTGCAATATCATGGGGGTCCAAAAAGTGGTGATGTGAAAAAAAGGCATTTTCAACACGTCCAAAAATGCAAAATTCATGCGTTTAACTTTTTGCAGGCCCAAGTACAATATTCATTTTGGTTTGGTAATACCGAACCAAAACGGATATCTGTTATGAAAGAACGGATATCCGTTACAAAATGAATATCTGATATGAAACGAATATCTATTTTGTTTAAAGCAGTGTTTATAATTGCGTCGGGTCTGACCCGGCCAATTATTATATTTTATATAACGGATATCCGTTCTTTGTGTTATAATTAAAAAAAAACCCTGAGAGGTCATATTATATAATATTATATATGTATTATTATATATTATAATATAATACATATATTATATTATAATATTATAATATAATATATTATACTATTATAATATAATATATTATAATATTATAATATAATATATATCTACTATTATAATATAATATATTATAATATTATAATATAATATAATATTATATTATATTGATATTATATTATATTATATTGATATTATATTATATTATATTATATAATATAATATGTATTATATTAACATTAATATAATATATATTAAAATTGATATAATATATATTATATTAAATATTAAATATTTTTTAAAAATAGGTGCAATTAAATATGGTTGGGTCTCGGACCCAACCATTTTATTAAAAAGTCTGTAAATAAAAAATGAATATATTCGTTCTTTGTGTTATAATTAAAAAAACCCGAGAGGTCATATTATATAATATTATATTATAATATAATATATGTATTATTATATATTATTATAATATAATATATATATATATATTATAATATATTATGATATATTATTATATTGATATTATATTATATATAATAATGTAATATATATTATATTATATATAATATATATTATATTATATTATATATTATACTATAATATATATTATATTATATTAAATATGAAATATTTCAAAAAAACCATGTGTAGTTAAATATGGTCAAGTCTGTAGAATGAATATTTGTTCTTTGTGTTATGATTAAAAAAAAACCCGAGAGGTGATATTATATAGTATTATATAATATCAATATAATATAATATGATATTATATTATATTATAATATTATATTATATTATATTATAATATTATATTATATTATATTATAATATAATATTATATTATATTATAATATTATATTATATTATATTATAATATTATATTATATTATATTATATCATTTTGCTTTTGTTTTTTAAGTTTAGTAAAAAATAGGGTATATTTGATAGATTTTTTATTAGATTAAAACCATTGTTAATTTTAAATTTTTTTATCAATTAACAAGTTAAAAATGGATCAAAATGAAATTCCTAACTCCGCACAAAATGAAAACCCTAATCCTGCAAAAAATGAATACCCTCCAAATCCTCCTTCACAACCATTGTTTTTGTATGAAAATGTGCCAACAATACACGAGTCTATTCATAGAAATTTAGATCAATTAAGAAAAGTATGTCAAATCTATGAGACACTCAATGAACTATTAGATATGAAAAACACTTTGGAAACAATCATTGTAAATGTTCAAACTTTGACAACTCAACATAATAGATTTGCACAGTGGTGAGAGCAACACAGACAATTTTATGTTGATGGATTATCGTATGATGAGGTGAAGGCTCTTGATATTAAAAAAGCCCAATTAGCCTAGTTATTCATAGATCAAAGAACTGGACAGCTTATTAATGTGCAAAAACCAAAATTTTCAATTAAATGGTGCACCCATAGAGGAATATTATATATTTTTTGGAGACGTTGGTGGATGGTTTTCGATAAACCACCCAACAAAAATATTGATGTCCCTCAGTATTTTCTCTGAAAATTATATGCTGAGTTTGTGCTAGGGAAACATGTCAATAACTTTGACATGCAAGATTTCCAGGGTGTTAGTAGAGGGATGTCATAGGATAGACCTAGGGCACACCGAGTCACCCCAATTCGTCCTCCTCCACCTATTTTTGCTCTGACTCCACTACCTTACCCTAAGATTGTTGTAGATGCGGGGACTTTGAGCATTTATGCATTACATTTGTTGAGTGATCATTTGGTGAGGCAGAGCCATCATGTTGCACAACCATTCGATGATGCATCCCATCACGGTGGTGGTGCACCTCATGCAACAACTCCCATTTGGGACATATTTGTGTGCCTCATCATTGCATGATGTGCAACAATTTATGTTTCGGTACTCTCTGACGGTCCACTAAGGCTCCTGTAGACACATTTGACTTTGAGGTTCATGATATGCCGAATGTAGGAGTTGACAGAGCACGGAGTGGAGCATTTGTAGGAGAGACATCGACTGCCAGGGATGATATGGGAGGACCAGTAAGTCTTAAAGCAATTTCATAGTGTTTTTTATGTAAATTCTTTCATATTTTATGAAGGATATTTGTACTAATATATGTTTATGTGCTAGAATCTTTAACAATTGTTGACAGAGGAGAAGTTGTCAGAAGTGCAGTAGGCTATGCATATTTCCATTTCATTTGCCTTAGACAATCAGTACATGGTAAATAATTTAAATTGTTATTTTAGATGTTAATCTTTGAAATCTATTATGTTTAAATACATGTACTACATATATTGATAGTCTAATGTAATCTTGTCTTTTTATGTAACAACTTGGTTCTTATACAGCCTTGTTGACTGAGTCTGACCCATTGGATGAAGTTGTACAATAGGTATATATATATTTTATTGTCGACATTATAATTATATGTGCATGTGCATTTACATTCTTGTCATTTTTTATATAGGAAACCATCTTAGCTGATCCATCCACTATGGGCCCATCTAGTGTCATAGCATCACAGCAGGTATGTGTTTATTTTATATTGCAGATCATTTATGTTTAGATAGGAGTAGCTATGTGATTAGTAGATATGATTATTTTTCAACAATTATATTTTAATTTGTATCATTTTTATTTTATCTGATATAGTCCTCTGTTCGACTCAGCATTGTGATGAGTGAGATACCATTACTTTATATGAGGACTCTTGATCATCCTAAGGGATAATCATATGTAGAACATCTTGCAGAAAAGAGAGCAAGATTTGAGGTAAACAAGAATTGCATTATTGATATAATATAATACATGTATACTAATTTTGATGTTAAATTTGTAATTTATAAATGATGGTATATAAGTTTCTATTTACTAGTCTATATTGTCAACCATTCACATAATCTAATTTATGGTTTGAAATGTTATTGTGTAGGAAACTACAGAGAATCTAACTTCTTCGAGGAGGCTTAATTTTGATGGTCCAACATAGAATTAGGATATGATATAGATTGACATGTACTTAGAGTTTGATAGATCTTGAGATGGCATATATGCCACAATTTGTAAAACTTGTTGTAAAACTTGTTCTGAGTAGGCATATGCCAAATTTGTATATGCACAAACATAATTATTCTACAGTTTGATATATAAGAATTGATATTCGATCTAATTTGTTCCTCATGTGTATGTCTTTCTACTTTGAATTTTCAAAATGGAATGTATAATTATCTTAGAATTGTTTAAAGTTATGATTGATAATGTATGTTATAGATTAACAAAATAACATTTTAATAGAACTTATGAATTACAATTGGAAATCCATCTATTTCTTTGAGGAGATTTTTCAAACAATGAATTGCCTTTTCTATTGTACCACATTTTTCATACATGTCTACCAATACATTTTTATCAAACACACATTTTGAGAATACCCATGATTTCAAGCTCTATTGAATGAATTTACATTTGACATTATTTTGTTTTTTAAACTCGTGTAATTAAGTGTGCGACTGGTTTTTATTTCAAAAGAAGTTAAAATTAATGAAAAGTGGATACAACTTAATGAAATGCATTTCATGTTATAGTGTTCATTCGAAAGTAATATAATCATCTGGATAAAAATCAATGTCACTTAATGTTCATTAAAGTATAATAACATGTAAAAGGTATAAAATCATCTTGAGTAAGAATCAATATCTTCACAAAATCAACTCAAACACACAAAACAAAAGGTTGTGAAAGACACCCATTACCCTTCTCTTTAAAATATCTCAAAACCTAATGTGCTTGTTTTGGAACAACCCCACTGAAATTGAACTATTACGTCGAACAAGGCTCCAATTAGCCCAAATTTGCAAAACAACTCCCCTTTAAAACTGCTACCCCTCCAAGATTCCTTTGGATAGTATCTCACCAGGCTATAAACATCCAAATTCCACAACTATCATCTTTGTAAATGCCATCTAAGTCACTTAATCATGTAACCCTCATTTTGCCTAGATTATAAGGGGGTTAATTGACAATATGCATTTCCACACTTATCTCACTCAAAAAACACCTCAAACACATTTATAGAAGTCTTCATATGGTTAATACATCTTTATAAATTGTTGCCCCAATAGATTTCAATCACTAACACCCTTAAACCTCCCAATTTCACTCAAAAACCACACTTTTCGCATCTAGGGCATCATACCCAAACCTCAATTGACCTCCCATGCTCTCCCAAACCCTTCTAACATATAATTCCTAGCTAATTGGGCCATGAACAAACAAATTCCAACTATTTTCCAATGAACTACAACAAGATTACTCTTGAACTTCCATCATTTGACAATAAGTTGCAATTTTGACAAGCAGTGTAAAGTTGCAAAATGGTGCAACTTTCATTCTACAACTTGTAGGACCAAAAAAATTGTTCCAACATGTCCAGATGGGTATGTTTACAATAGGGATGGTCCTCTTTTGCACCAAAATATGTTGAATCACTCCAAGCTACATTGGACCGGCAATTTCCCTTAAGAGTCCAAAGTGCTAAAATACAACAATCTTTGAAGGGTTATTTCTAAGAAACCATGACACCTACATACTTTATGTCAAAGGATATAGGATCGTGTTGGGACCCTGTACAATAACCTCTCTCAGATTTTTCTATCTCAGAGGCGTTTTCCTGTAGTGACGAGTTTTCAGTTGAGGAAAAAGTTGTTAGATGCAAGTAGTGTAAAGTTGCAAAGTGGTGCTACTTTCGTTATGCAATTCGTAGGACCAAACAGACTATTCCAACATGTCCATATAGGTACGTTTATGTTAGGGATGGTCCTCTTTTACACCCAAATACTTTGAATCACTTCAAGCTACATTGGATTGATGATTTCCCTCAAGAGTCTAAAGTGCTAAAAGACAACAATCTTTGAAGGGCTATTTCTCAGAAACCATGATGCCTATAGACTCTCCGTCTAAGGCTATGGGATCGTGTTGAGACCCTCTACAATAACCTCTCTCAATTTTTTCTATCTCGGTGGCATTTTCCCGTGGTGACGAGTTTTTAGTTGAGGAAAAAGTTGTTAGATGCAAGCAGTGTAAAGTTGCAAAGTGGTGCAACTTTTGTTTTGCAACTCGTAGGACCAAACGGATTATTCCAACACGTTCAAATGGGTATGCTTACGCTAGGGATGGTCCTCTTTTGCACCCAAATGCGTCGAATCACTCTGAGCTACATTGGACTAGCGATTTCCCTTAAGAGTCCAAAGTGCTAAAAGACAACAATCTTTGAAGGGCTATTTCTTGGAAAATGTGACGCCTATAGACACTCTATTTGAGGCTATGGGATCGTGTTGAGACCCTCTACAGTTACCTCTCTTAATTTTTTCTATCTCAGAGGCATTTTCCCTCGGTGATGAGTTTTCAATTGAGGAAAAAGTTGTCAAATGCAAGTAGTGTAATGTTGCAAAGTGGTGCAACTTTTGTTCTGCAACTCGCAGGACCAAACGAGCTGTTCCAACACGTCTGGATGGGTATGTTTACACTAGGGATGGTCCTCTTTTGCACCCAAATATGTTGAATCATTCTAAGCTACATTGGACCGGTGATTTCCCTTAAAAGTCCAAAGTGCTAAAAGGAAGTAATATTTGAATCTCTATTTCTTAGAAACTATGATACCTAAAAACTCTCTATATGAGGCTATGGGATCATGTTGATACCGTCTACAATAACCTATCTCATTTTTTTTTATTTTGAAGTCATTTTTCCGCGGTGACGAGTTTTCAATTGAGGATATAGTTGTCAAATGCAAGCAGTGTAATATTGCAAAGTGGTGCAACTTTCATTATGCAACTCGTAGGACCAAATGAACTATTCCAACACATCCAGATGGGTATATTTATGCTAGGTATGGTCCTTTGTTTCCACCAAATAGGCCGAATCACTTCGAGCTACATTGGACTGGCGATTTCCCTTAAGAGTCCAAAGTGCTAAAAGGAAATAATCTTTGAATCTCTATTTCTCAGAAATCGTGATTCCTACAAACTCACTGTTTGAGGCTATGGGATTGTGTTGAGATCCTCTACAATAATCTCTCTCATTTTTTTCTATCTTAGAGGCATTTTCCCATGGTGATGAGTTTTCAGTTGAAGAAAAAGTTGTCAAATGCAAGCAGTGTAATGTTGCAAAGTGGTACAACTTTCCTTCTACAACTCATAGGACCAAATGGACTATTCCAACACATTCAAATGGGTATTTTTACACTAGGGATGGTCCTATTTTTCACCCAAATACGCTGAATCACTCTGAGCTACATTGTATCGACAATTTCCCTTAAGAGTCCAAAGTGCTAAAAGACAACAATCTTTGAAGGACTATTTCTTAGAAACCATGATGCCTATTGACTCTCTATTTGAGGCTATGGGATCATGTTGAGACCCTCTACAATAACCTCTCTCATTATTTTCTATCTAGAAGGAATTTTCCCGCGGTGACGAGCTTTCAATTAAGGAAAAAGTTGTTAGATGCAAGCAATGTAAAGTTGCAAAGTAGTGAAACTTTCATTTTGCAATTCATAGAACCAAACAAACTGTTCCAACACGTCCGTATGGGTACGTTTATGCTAGGGATGGTCCTCTTTTGCACCCAAATACGCCGAATCACTTTGAGCTACATTGGACTGATGATTTCCCTTAAGAGTCCAAAGTGCTAAAAGACAGTAATCTTTGAATCTCTATTTCTTAGAAACCATGATGCCTACAGACTCTCTGTCTGAGGCTATGGGATCGTGTTGGGATCCTCTACAATAACCTCTCTCATTTTTTTCTATCTCAGATGCATTTTCCTGCGGTGATGAGTTTTCAGTTGATGGAAAAAGGGTCAAATGGATGCAATGTAAAGGTGCAAAGGGGTTTAGGGTTTGTTTTGTTCCTTGTCAGTAAGTGAAAAAGTGATTCATTTACTCAAATACACTTAAGTCATGAACTACACACATGAATAGAAAGTATACACTTTAAAACATCTAAGTCATAAAGTATACATTGCAATACTCATAAGTGACAAATTATACACTTGAATACATGTAAAATGTACACAATATGCATGATATTATCATTCAATAATTGCTATCAAATATAGGATTTACAAAATTCCACCTAGGCATACAACAAACGACCCTAATACATAGTCATTTCCCAATAGAGGAAGGAAATAAAGCTTGCATTGCCTTTGCGGTCGACACAATCTTCCACAAGAGTGGCATGTTGACGTTATGGAGTGAACCACCTATACAAACCATTAAGGTAGTAGTCAAACTATGTACAATAGAAAAGATGCTTAGAATAACAGATCTATATTATTCTAAATGACCTAATTGATGATGAAATGGTAATACAAATTATAAAAGATGTTTAGAATAACAAATCTATATTATTCTAATCTCTCGCATACCTCTCCCAAAGGTTCAGAGTTGGCTATTGTTGCAGCAAGTCCATGATCTATCATGCTAGGAACATTGCAATATACTTCAAATGAGAAATCTATATAGTCACAATAGAAATCATGCTAGGAACATCGCAATATAATTCAAATGAGAAATCTATATTGTCACAATAGAAAAGATGCTTAGAACAACAAATCTATATTATTCTAAACAACCTGAATGATGATGAAATGGTAATGCAAACTATAAAATATGTTTAGAATAACCAATCTATATTATTCTAATATGTTGTATACCTCTCCCAAACAATCAGAGTTGGCTATTGTTGAAGTAGGTCCATGATCTATCATGTTAGGAACATCGCAATATACTTCAAATGAGACATCTATATCGTCACAATAGAAAAAATGCTTAGACTAAAAAATCTATATTATTCTAAACAACCCGAATGATGATGAATTGGTGATGCAAACTATAAAAGATGCTTAGAATAATCAATCTATATTATTCTAAACAACCTAAATAATGAACCTTAGTAGATAAACAATATCAAAATGTGATGAATAATATCATATCTGTCCCATACAACAAATGATCTACTACTCAAGTGTCCCTGCAGGGTCATCTCTTACCTTCAGAGTTTCCAGTAATGCTTCATGATCAACACTACTAATTGTCCATAGTTTTTTTGTTTTTGGTATAGCATGATGTCTCAATAACTTAACATTTGTTGCTCTAACAAGGTGTGAATACATCATAATGGTTTTTTGTTTCTCATAGTCTTCAAATGCAGGTATGTCATTCTTTCTAATTATATATTTTTGCAACCAAGTTTCAAAAACAACAACTGAACCTGTGTGATCATAACTTTTTTATCAACATCTAAATATACTTAGAATAACAAATCTATATTATTGTAAACAACCTAAACGATGGTGAAATGGTAATGCAACCAAGTTCGAGAAATAAAAATTGAACGTGTAGGATACATGAAGACATCATCATTTTTCATCAGTTGTGTTAGTTTTTACTTTCCTTGTACACATCATTCCAACCAATAGTTTGATCCCTTTTCATTCCCCTGTAGTGCTACAACTGCATAGACATGTCCTGGCTGTACAAGATCTAAACTATGATCGTAGTCAAGTGAACTTTCCATTACATCCTATAATGAGGATTGTGCTATAGATAAAGGGGTTAGGTACTGTGGAATCCATGTATCTACCCATTCACTTGACTTGCACTGATCCCAATCACATTGAATACAATTCTAACAAAAACAAGCCATCTCTCGTGTCCATATGGTCCATGCACTTGCATCTGAGCTTCAAATTGAATGCATCTTTGAAGAATCTCTAATTGTTTGACATTCCATTATGTCTCCCAATGTGCCCTCCTCAACCAACCAAAAGAACCTATTGACTTGTGAATCAAGTGTCCCTCCTCGTGATAGTGCATAGGTACACCAATCCACAATAGAATGTGCATCATTGAATGTTGCACCACCTCTAATCCTCATTTGTTCCTTAACTAAAGCTCTCTTCACATATGCACCTACACCATCATGCTCACCTTTTCCATGCCCAGCTTCAAAAAACCTCCAAATATGTGGTACACCCCTCTCTATATGCATCCTACTCAACCAATAAAATATGTGAGAATTCTTGAATTGCCCTATGTAGTTATTTGTCCAAATCAAATGTTGACCCATTGCAATTCCTTTTTCCTACAAGAACTCAAAAAAAAATTCAAAACAATGTTGTTCAAACTCAGATGAATGAGATCTATCATCACTCATGTAAAAATGGTACTCCCTGATTATCTTCTTGTCCTCTTCTGTACTATTAGGGGCATGCCTATATGATATGTGGACAAAAATAGGAATTTGAATAGAATTATAATATTGTGAAATTGAACTTCATTTTGTGGTTGCAATGTGTAATTTTTAGTAAAATCAACTATAGATACAATAGTTCCAATGGGGAAAGATTCCTTACACATCTTGAATTGCCAATCCAACCACTGCAACTTGTGGCTATGCCTTGCATACTTATAGAATTTTTTTTTCTTAAAATCTGAAATAAAATCAGCAATACTTACCTCTCTTGCAACCAACTTGCATCTAGAACCCTCACCTCCACTCTTCAATGTGTATTTCATTGTCTCATATTTGTTTTTTCTCAACAATTTTTTTACCAAAATCATTATCGCTGCCCTCATTAAAGCATGTTACAAAATTCGATAAACCACCACATTGCAAACATGTTTCATTTAAACAATCATTTTTATAAAATAAGCAACCATCACCTCTAATGCATAAAAATGAATCTAACAACTCCTTGGATGACTTGGGAAGTTGCACTGCATGACACTCCTGCAACATTTCATCAGTATGCATAGTAGAACGAATATGGCATAACAATTCATGATACATTGAAAAATCAACATGGTATTTACAACATGTATTACAAATCTTAATAGGAACACAATAAAATGGTTTGCAAGACTCAAAATCCCTTTGCGAGATTTGCAAATATGGATGTTCTTGACAAAATTGTTTGTACAAAATTATTTGGCTACATTCCAAAAAATGCTTAGGATGCGGTGTATGATCTCTATTGCCAATTCGTAACTTTAAAACATCCTTTACGTTCAGTGATACTCTAGAGTGAGAATTCCAATATTGTTCAATTTGAATCTTTACATTATTGGTTAGCTTTTTATCAACAAGTGGAAGCCTCCCACTAAAATCCCACGTATCATTTTGAAAAGCACTATCGAGTCTTCCTCTTATTGATAGTGCTCTATTCAATGTTTTATGATTTAAGTTAAAATCAATACAAGTTTGTCTCATTAAACGAGCATTTTTCAAATGATGGCTTACTAGTGAGGTTGTGATCACTCTTTGAGCAACCCTTTTATCTTTTTCCTTACTAGTCTTTCCAATAGAGGTTAGAGCATTAAAAAGATTTTTTACAATAAGACTATTTTTTCCAATTTTTTTGTGAGACGAATCTTCAATTTTTTTAATAATGGTCTCATTTTGTAAATCTTAAGTAATTGCACAAAAAATTGGCATTGTTCGGTTAATGTTTTATTGGAAAAGAATTCATTGAACAATTTCGTAGCCCACAAACAAACCGTTCGTTGTGACCTTTTTCCTTGAAGATTATCAATTATGTTCTCATCTATTTCAACCAACCATTTAGGGGTTCTTTTGTAATTAGGTGTTGCATAAGGTCATTTTCAACATTTTCATTTTCAACCACATTTTCATTTTCAACATTATCAATTACAATTTCATTTTGAACAACATTTTCATTGTCAAAAACAACTTCATTTTCAACCACATTTTCATTTTCAACATTTTCAATAACAATTTCATTTTGAATAACATTTTCAACAACATTTCCATTCTCAATGTTGTTCACATTTTCATTTTCAATTTGAATATGATGTTCAATATTTTCAATTCATATTTCATCTTCACTTGAATTAACATTCAATGGCTCAGAAGAAGCTTCAATTTGAATATTTTGCATACCTTGTCTTATTTTCCTATGACTTTCTCTATCTTTTGTTCTATATGCTTCAATTTGATCTGTTGTAAGTTTCCTTTTACCTTTTCTCTTATGTCGACTACTACACCCCATTGCACAAACAAAAAACACACACAAATGATTGGAATTCTACAAAAAGTGTAAGAGAATCTTTGAAAAGCTGAATTTCATCTGATGCAGACAGAAAACACGAGATTTTTGTCACAAAAAGAATGTAGGGACCGTTGAAATACTCAAAACAATTCCTTTTTTATTTTTTATATAACTTGCAAAATGAATATTCGTTATGTGATCTAACCGACATGACCCCAATTGTTAACAATTCACACCTACAAAACGAATATCCATCACCTCAAGTGTTATTATAATGCCATATGTTATATAATATATATCATATATATCAATATATAATATATATTATATATTAATATATAATAATATTATATATTATATTTTAATATATTTATTGTTGCTTGTCCAAGTGTATAACCCACTAATAAACAAAACGGATATATGTCACCTCTGTTATTACAATATCATATGTTATATAATATATATTATATATTAATATACATTATATATTATATTGTAATATATAATATATATAATATTATATATTATATGTTAATATATATTATATATTAATTTATAATATATATTATATGTTAATATATATTATATATTAATTTATAATATATATTATATGTTAATATATATTATATATTAATTTATAATATATATTATATATTA